>QYTT01082104.1:36959-47541 GCA_006980735.1 Dasypogon diadema
TAGTAGAGTTTTTGTTCAGTAATTTAGTCACAATGATGACTACCGATAATTTTGACTTACAAACGTGGATTAGGTCTCAGATAAGCCCTAACAAAAAATCCTTCCCACTTGAAAATCTGAGAAGCCCTCCCTCAGTAAGTGATGTGGAAGGAATAAGAATTTCGGCTGAAGTTGAGCATATACACGAAATATGCGAAATTGGCATGATCCTATCGTTTCAGGCATCGCAAACTATTTTCGGCAAAGGTATATTCTTCGCTTTTCTTGAATTGCCATCTGGTGTGCCGCAGAGTTCGATAATTGTCCCTCTTTTGTTTGCAATATTCAGTCATGACGTTTCAGAAGTACTGTACACTGTATAAATGAGAATCTTTGAATTACTTATCTCTCGTCTCAACAAAATGAAGTCAAAAAATTAAATTAAAAATTTAAAAAAACCCCCGACAGAAAAACCTAAGTTCCCTTTAAAAAGTAAAAAATAATAAAAAAAAACTCAATCTTAAAGTACCTAAGTATGTATTAATAATTCTAAAAAAATACGTCGCGTTGGGGGACCGCTCCAAATTATTTATTATCTACGATTTTTTTTTCATAAGTATCACATGCCTACCTATTTAGTCTTTTACCCAAGACTTATTATTATTTTTTTGTGTTAAAGTAAATTGATGTTAAAGTACATAACTACAACTCGGAAAATAGGAATATTGTTAGGTTTGGAGCGGTCCCCCAACGTGACGTATTTTTTTTAGAATTATTAGGTACTTTAAGATTGAGTTTTTTATTATTTTTTACTTTTTAAAGGGAACTTAGGTTTTTGTGTCGGGGGTTTTTTAAATTTTTAATTTAATTTTTTATTTTATACTTTTTATAGGTACATACTTATTATAACGAAGCTAAGAACACTCTCGATTAAGTCATCAATATTCTCTTTTAGTGCGCTTTCATTTGAGACCCCACTCGAGTATATTTGCAGATATTCGGTTATTCTTCCCCACTTTTACCCCCCACAACTTTTAAACGGCTCAACCGATTTTCATCAAACATGGCGAAGAACACTCGCACATAAGTCACCTTTAATATAAAAAAAACTAAATTGAAATCGCTTCATTCGTTCGGGAGCTATGATGCCACAGACAGACACGTCAAACTTATAACACCCCTCTTTTTCGTCGGGGGTTAAAAAGGACTTGAACAGACAATTCCGTATGAAAACTCTGTCGAAAATTTCGGATGAAACGTGTAATATGCTTTTGATTTGGTAGCCTAGTTATAGACCGAGACACAATTGTGAAAGTGCATTGCTAAAAATTACAACATACACATATGAATATTCGCCACTCCTGTTCGCCTTGATTTTAGCAAAGGTTTTGTGCCTGTGACTCATGCAAGTCCAAATAAATATCGAAATTTCGTCACAATTTTAACTTATCATCGCCAGCGGTTAAATTAATGCATATATAATTGCACAATAAACCACTGTCAGATTACGAAGTTTAAAGACTCTGTTTCTGAAGTAGTAACCGTCCGGAGTTCCTGAGGATTCGATTCATTGCCCGTTTTTGTTTAGCATTTAATTGAACAATCCCTCCAAAGTTTAAAGTGCATATTGTTCCTTGTAGGCCAAACTGAAAACCGCATTGATAGTATCAATGAGGGATTACAACAAATTTTATTTTTTTATGTGTAATAACTCACTCAAGGCTTAGAGCCATACTTTTTGGTAATATTTAGAAGTACAATCGAGAAATCAGATCTATTTCTAGTTCTCCAGTTCTTGACTAAGCGGAATCAGTCAAGAATCTTGAAATTTATTTAAACTGGTAATTTAGATTCCTATAGTCTAGAACAGAGATTATGAAACATTCCGTCAGTTTAGGATAACTTTCAGTTGATGGCCATTTCACATTTGGTATGGATCTATTCAGGATTGATTTCTCTTTTAATAAGTTGTCCCCAGCCAGTTTGCCGCAGGGGTCGAAATCCATTTGTGAAATATAGTTTGTTCCTAATTATAAAGAAATCAGAACATGTCATTTAGGTACTCTTTGCAGATCTAAACAAATGAAAATCCTACCACACAAGTCCAATGAAATAAATTAAAAGAGAAAGTATATTGTAGCTGATCTTGTTCGACACGAGTTCGAGCACTTTCATGATCAAAAATGACACCTTTCGTAGAAAATACTTTTAGTATAATATAATTTTTTTATATTCCAAATAGTAAAGCTTATTTCGAACTTCCAAACCCGTGCCTGTATGCGAATAGCGAAATACATCATGCCGGTGGCCGAACGGGGTGAGACGCACTCTACAGATTTTCTCCTCTGTTAGCTGTTAGGTTGAAATCCTACACAGGACGCGGCGATATATTTGGGGGTTAAGGCAATTCTACTGACGAGAATTGTAACTTGTGATGCTACTGGGATGTAGCACAGTAATTTCATACGAAAAATTGTGGGTCATTTGCAACATTTGTTAGGTTAAAAAAATTCCCAATCTCCACTTCCCTAATTTCTCTCAGCCTAAGCTGTGCTATGTGCATCATAGGATTGTCCCCTAAGCTTAGGCACATTAAAAAAATAAAATCACTTTATACTCGCAATTGAAAAGGAAAATAATTTTCACTTGCTTAAAGCTATGTATTGCATTACTGGTCTGCTTACTCTAAGTTAAATCTTTGTTTGGAAGGATAATATATATTGCAAATTCTACGAGCAAATCACAAGAGATCCTATTACACTTTGTTTGTTTATTCTTGTTTAAAATCTTGTAATGTTTGTAAATCACAGGGAACTATAAGGGATTTAGAATTTGTTTCCACAATCAATTACAGAATGTTTAGTAATTTATTGGAGTAATCCTCATGGTTTTTATCTCTGTTGTCTTTGAATAATGTTTAAGAGGATTATAAGGACAAATTCTTGAGATGCTTTAGATGGTTAATGGCGTTATTAGTATAAAAGACCTTGACCACAATTTTTAATCCAAAAACCCTAACAATGTCGACAAATGTAAGCTAGCAAAATCGTATTAAAGGGTATCAGAATGTCTTAATGTTAAAACTTGACCTACTGCCTGAAGGATTCGTTAATTTTTGTATAAAGCTTTAAAATATGCTGGTTCCCAACTTCAAAACTGTTAGAAAGACAGACCCAACAATCTTAACAAACTATTTAGTTCATCCGTTTCTATTTCATCCAATTACCTAGGTATCATTAAAATTCTATCAAATCACAAATTAATTAATTTTTCCAATTGTTGTGTAAGAATTTGGTAATTTCCTTCTCTTCAAGCACCTATAATTTCTTAAGCTTTTTACTTTTTAGGATATCTTTCAAAAAGGAACAAAGGGCAGAGTACGTGGAAGTTCTATGGCGTTTCTAAACTTTCAGGAAGTTGTATGAGCTTTTAACTACAAAACACATACCGACGAAATTAAATGAGATAGAGTTTTGTTTTGGTGTTTGATGAGATTTTGTAGCGCTGCTATGACCTATCTTATGTCTGCTATCATATGGTATTTCATGTCAAATGATTTAGTACTTGAGAAATTCTGCATCGCCGTATCAAACATGCTCCGGAGAGATCGTGAATAAGTGTGTATTGTTTGTTGCGGAGTTATAGGGTATGAGAATTGGGGATGAGATTTCTTCCGTGAGCTTTCGTACACTTTTAATACAAGAGTATAAAACATCCGTGGTATCACGATATATGCTGGTTTCTAGAAACCACTTAACAATACGGTCAGATATTGTATAGCGTACTACAGGCCCTTGCTTGAAGGAGGGAAAAGGTTGTAGAAAATTCCAAGATTTTCAAGACTATTCCGGATGCA
The DNA here is from genome assembly GCA_006980735.1 of Dasypogon diadema. Classification (NCBI taxonomy): domain Eukaryota; kingdom Metazoa; phylum Arthropoda; class Insecta; order Diptera; family Asilidae; genus Dasypogon; species Dasypogon diadema. The sequence continues at coordinate 40,795 of QYTT01082104.1, forward strand.
GCGAAAATGTTTTCAGTAAAACAAGAGGAATAAATTTGAAAAACCTAGGAAAATCGAAATATAAACATAATTACGTTCATTTCGTCTCCGGCGGATGTGTACCAAAAATGCGACAAGCAGCGAACGTGTTAAAAGGGTGGCGAGGTATAGAAAAACATGTGTAACATTTGTCTACAAGGTGTTCTACTGAGACTACGAAACGGTCAATAACTTTCCTGGATGAAATGGTGTAAGTCAGTTGTATTTATCTAGAAGTGGATACATAAGTATCGAGACTATGGCGACTTTAATAACTTTCTTGGAAAAAATATTGTCAGATCACCAGGAAATATCGGAATTGTCTTCGCATTATATGGAAGGAGAAAACAATATTATAATTTCGGACTGGTCGTCGCAAAGTCTAGACACAAACCTTATCAAAAGAGTGTAAGCCCTTGGGAAGGTGATATCATAGGGAAGAAAATTTTCAAGAAGTAATCACCTCTGATGAGACTGTCCTAGATGGGATACAGTACGAGTTTTACCGAAATTTTTATTCACTCATCGTTGATCGTTTATTCATTGATCGTGATCTTAAAATTCCACTACATACAGTGTGTATCAATATTTTGAAGAAGAAGATATTCGGCAAAGTTTTACGCATCATGTTGTACATTTACTCAAGTGAAAAGCTTATCGTAAGTAAGACTAGGTGTACAAAAACCTGAAAAATAATTAAAACGATTGGATCTCTATGAGATCCAAATCGCCAAGGAAAGTTGTCTTAATTTGATTTCAAACTTTGTGTTACTTTGTTTCCTTTGGTCATTTGTTCCTTTTCTTTATCAACACATGAATGCCTTGCAAACTTTAACGGTGTATCTTTGGTTGCATTCCCGGTAATATTATACTTTTTGTTCACTTTTGTCATATCTGTTCAGGAGACAAAGCTTTCAGTATGCGCAGTTCTATTCATAATTCTCCAGGAAAATCGGTCTTTAGACAAATATTATTTCTCCCAGTAATGTACAAATGTAGTCCGTGTTCCATATCACCAGGAGAGCCATAAGTTTGAGTACAGTGCAGACATGTTATATGTATAGTTCTAGAGAATGTTTAGCCTCCCCCAACTGCACATGTCCTTTGTAGCACTTTCTGTTGTTATCCTTACCTTAAACGTCTACGTTCGGAGCTGTAGACAATGAATTCACAATCTGTGTCAGTAAAGTCCAATCGCTCTCAGAACATCCCAAAAGCTATCAGCCGACAGTAAAATCCTGACGCATACAAACATCCTTAGCTTTTTCAACAAAAGTTTCGCTAAATTACCCGAAAAAGCTCCCTCACGAAATCAGGGTTTGCTATTTAGTTTGTGCGCGTCCTTATCCGTTACCGGACCGACAACACCAGAAAATTTCCAAATTGAATAGAAAAAAATTTCTTAAAGTTACAATGCTCTCCTTATACCTTGGATCAAAGAAGAACAGTGTTAGACATATTAGTTACTATTTTGAAGTCCTCCGACCAGCAGTAGGGTGCTCGAAATAATACTGAGGAAAAGACAGAAGGATTGTCCAATTTTTTTTTGTTATTGTGATTGTTGTGTGCTTTATCAGTTTTGGGTATCAGAGCGAGAAAAGAGCATATCTATTGCGATCAGTTGCCTGCTTAGGAAGTATCAATAGAATATCATATATTAAAAATCTGATTAAAATTTATATAAGAAATCCACAAACACAAGATCCTAGTCATAGTGTGTACAAGAGAGGATTTGGTGAAAAGAAATCGTTATTTAGTTATGTGTTAGTGTATTTAGCAATTATATAATAATATCATAAAGGAGCTGGAAATTAAGCATATTAACTGCAATAATATCATTAAAGGACACCGTAAAATAAGCCTAGTGGTAATAAGTAATTTTTATCAGATTGTGTGTGTATGTGTTACGCAATCAGCGCGCGAATGAAATTTATTTGAGCTGAGGTGGTTAGATTGCCGCGAATGCTGGGAGATTGGGTCTTCCAACTATCATCAAATATTTAAAAGATGTAGGCGATTTTTAGAATTAAAGGAAAAACACTTCTCATTTCCAGAAAAAAAAAGAAAAAATGTAAAAAGGGCGAAAAGCTCAAAAAGAGGACATCGAAACAGTACATGAAAGTGGGAAGAGAGTTGCAGCCACAACACTCTCTCCCAAATTCTCAGTATTTCTCCTGAAACTTACTGCTACAGAAATTGTCTTATTGGATACGAACATAGATCGACGTGTATACAGACGAATCATAGCGAAAGCTATAGGAAAGCTTTACCAATTCTCTTCTATACGAAAAGTAAAATTTGAGCAATCCTCATTCGATACAAGGCTCGAAGCTGAACATACCTACACCTATAGAATTGGTGTGTTCTAGACAGTAGAGACCGTTACACTCTATAGTAGTAGGTGTTAGAAAACCGAATCCGATAGAGGTTAGCAAGAAACGTGTGTCGAAAATGGCTTCGATTGACGATACTATCAATATTTTCACATCAATATCGAATTATTGGATCTTTTTTGAATGCAACAACATAAATAAAATCTGCCTGGACTAGAAGATCGTTTTGAAACTGTTTTGAGTGCTTTATGTGAAAGCAGAGAAGGAGTCATTGCGTTTTTAATTTACTTACAACAAGTAAAATTATTTGCGTTGGTGAAAATGTGAAAGTATAACCGCAGCCGCATAGTAACCAAGAATATATCATAAGGCCAAGGAAATATCAGAGACCGTGTTTTCAGTGTGTGATACTAATAGTCGTAATAATGTATTAAAAATGTGATATACGAAATTGAAATTATGATATTACGAAAGTGTGATAACCAACTTTGATGTTCGTCTTCTAACTTCTACGATTAGTTTCATTTCTCCTGTCGGGCACTCTAGATCTCTAACGTAACTTTAAATCTTTTAGATATTTACATATTAGTTGGAACTCTTTCTCGATTATCTTATCAAGAGCACTTGAACCAACCGCAAAGAAGAGTTGTAGCAGTTGTGGGGTACCACAAAGGAATATTATGGGTCCAATGTTGTATCACCAACAGCAATCAAATCAAATAACTATGAAAAATGACTCCCTCAGAAAAGATCTCTTCAAAGTTAAATCAGATCTCAAGCAATGCGAAGTGAGTAAGAATTGTCGGCTAAAACGCTGTCGCATTAAAAGTAACCAAACAGTTCGAACATCTTATGTGGAATCCAGTATAATGTTGGACACAAATTCATCACCACTATCGCCATCATCATTGTCATCATCTCCGTGTTTGTCATCATCCACCGAATCTTTGTCAACGGATGAATTTTATGAAAATACACCACCATCAAGCAGCAGAGGAACACTGTCATTATCGTCACTAACACAGGCATCACCATTAATTTCATCAATAACTGAAGGAAATTTGGCACCTGAAACTACTCTGAAACCATCTGCCATTTTACTACATTCAGCTATCAGAAATCGGAGACGGCATCAATGTCGAAGAAGACGTGGTCGTCTAAGGATATTTATGATATGTGGAAAGCTATCACATCATCGTTGTTATTGTCATCGCCTATGGCATCGTTATCGAAATTTTATCGTTATATGATTGTAATAATGTCAAAACGATTAGTATCGCAAATAATATGGATCGTTGGCTTAGCTGTCGCCATTTCAATACTTCCAATTAATTTAGTTAATGCTTCGTCTGACTCAGATGAAATGTACGATACTGATGTGAACGACAATGACAGTTCGTTTTATGATAATGGTAAGCACATTTTGCTCTTAATTAAGTTTCTAAGAGTTAGTTGAATGTAAGTTAGTACTTTTATAGCTTTGATAATTTTTGTGGCTCTGAATCTGAGAAGTTTGTGGAAATGGTATTGTGTTAAAATTATTTAAATTCGTCTTTATGTGCAGTCCTTTGGGTAGGACTACAGTGTGGACCATAATCTCTGGACTTGGAATTTTTCAGTCTGGTAGTAATACAGTTACTAAAATTAAAATGCACATCAATTTCGGAGACCCTACTTAGCTTGCAGTTTGTTTGCTCTATATACCGGCAGAAAATGTAGTCATTGCTGAACTAGTTTTGGAATCAATTCCGGTAAGGTGGAAGGTAGTTACTAACTAGATTACAGGCTCAATTACAGTTAACCTTGAATGTTGTTGGTGGTAATAAGCTTTTAAATTCATTACCCAGAATTGGATCTCAACTTCAAAAGAGAAATGCATAATTTGGTCTAACTAATTACTCTTCTGCATTACTTTTTGATATAATGTAATGCAGGTGGTAATGGCTTATACAACAAATTATTCGAGTAGTATTTTTCAGTGTTTTTTCGTTTAAAACTGTGAAATATTCATCAATTCGGTAATTAATTCTAGGAGGTATACTTTACTATATATTCTGCTGGAATGTTTATGTTTCTCAGCAGCTGGCACATGCCATTTAAAAGTGTTAGCACTGATCAGAAGTTCAAAATTTTCATCATCACGGATTTGTCGTGTAGTCGAATGTTATTTGAGGTATGTAGAAACGAGTAGCGACATACATGTTCTGTTCAAAGTGCTCGAATTATAATGATTATGATGATTCGATTGAAGCTATATCCTCCCATTTTTATACTATTAAAAGTAATAGCTGTGTTCCATTGGGTTGGACTGTGTAAAGTATTCGCAATTACTTCTATCTACTCGCAACTACTCAACCTCTTGCTAGCGAATAGATACGTTTTGCTCCTAAAAAAGCAAGCTTGCGTTCCATTTGGAAAGTACTCATGAATACATGAGCCCAATAGAACACAGCTTAGTAATAAGTACCAATTCTAAATAATTTCCTCTTTATTTTCATCTATGGAAAATAAAAGTACGAATCTCCAAAAATAGAAACATTTAATTGCTCACAAGATGATAACAGAACTGCAATCCACTCAGTCATTCATGGCTGGAATACCCTCAAGCTTCAGAATCAAAAGTTTAACTACATTCACAAATTTTTATATATTTTTATATTTATCGTTGGCATAAAATTGTTGGTATTCTGTTAAGAGAGAAACTTACTGCAGTTAGGATCTGTATTTGATTGAGATGGCCGGTAATATGCGCAACAGCGTATTGTTCTTTGTGATTTTACTAAAATCTGTATTTGCACAAGAATTCGATTTTGTTGGTGACGCGATGGAAAGTTATAATTTCTCAGAACTGACATTGTTTAGCTGCTGTGAAATTGGTAAGTTAGCGCAAATGATATTTAAGATATTTTTTGTAAAATTGTTCGGTGGCGCTGATAAAAACTGAAAAGATCAGTTTTTGTGCTCTAAGAGAAAATAGCACTGCTCTATGTAGTGTCGAAGGAGGCACAAGAGGTGACTGTGAAATCTTTTCTTTAGATATGTCACTGCAAAAGCTACGTCTAAAAATAAACAATTTTATAGAAAACAAAAATTGATCAAATATACAGAAAAAGCAACTTAAAAGCTGGAAATATACTTCAGGAATTTCGTAGAATTATAAGATAGATTTTCCTTGTATAATCGTTGCATAGATTTGTACTGAATTTAAAGGAAATCTAGGCAATCATAAGTTTGGTTTGTTGTAGACCGTCGTGTGAATTAAAGTATGTCCACGAAAAAAATGTAGTTATCTATCAACTGTCCCAATGTATTTTCCTTTTTAATCTTTTGTCTTTTTACTGTCAATCAACTTTTGAGTACTATTAGTAAAGCAATCGAAATAAGCTTGAAACCAAAAGAGGTCCGAAAAAAATAATTGTTTCAAATGAATTCTACAGTATTGTGAAGACACTGATAAATATAAAATAAATACTTTAACAGTGGTCACATGCAAGGTGACCACTCACTCTTGTTTTTTTTAATAAAACATTAGAAGTTAGTCACCTACTGTGCCTATTTAGAATGCTAAGAGGCATCTCATGTTGGAAGAAAATGCTTCCTGTGTCTAATCGAAATTACCGTCAAAAATCTTGTACAGTGTACACCTGTAAAGGTTTGTACATCTGGGAGTAATGCACTCCTGAAACGTGTAATAGGGGTTTTTGAAATGCTTTGGAGTCGACCACTAACCATCTAGGTTAGTGTGTGCCAACTACAGTGTGGGCCGTCGAATAACGCAGATGAACCCCACCTTAACGATGTGGGTGAACTAATGAGCTAAGACGACATTTCTCGAAATAAAATAGAGCATTCGGTAATTTAGACGTGTACGCAATGGAATACCGAATTAGAATTCGAGCACATAGCCAAGACTGGTCTAGTTGGAGAGAAAATAACGAAGAATATAAGAATAGGAGACATTATAGTGCCCTGCGGCACCGCACAAATGCCTTAATATGACTGCCACGTACTCTCAATTTTTACTTTAAAATATTGCTTTTAAGATACTCGACAAATGGCGAAGAGTACTAAATTAGAAGTATAGTAAGTTATTGTTATAAAAGTAAAATTGCATTCTTAATATGCTTATAATAAATTTTTGCGCAAACATGTGCTGTAACTATTGCATTCAATGCACTGAACCATGAATAAAAACCTCCCAATCAATCCTTCCAATTTTCAAAACATGTGACAATCACTGCAACGATGTATTAATTTCTGCATTTACATTAATCAATTATATTGAAATCGATAAAATCATACACGCTCCTCCTTCTCCCTCCCAGAAAATTTACGGTCAGGTGTTGTCCTTCATAACTTTTCCCTGATTACACCTATTCGTGACAACTCTAAATGC
>QYTT01082113.1:21180-32511 GCA_006980735.1 Dasypogon diadema
TATTAACTGATTTTTGCTTTAGTTATTCAGAACAGCTTATCTCATTAACAATTACTGAACCAATTCTACAAGTGCTATAAAGTAACAAGCACTTCTAGGTTGCATTATATTTTTATAGCAATGTCACAGAGGATAGTGTTTTACTTCTATTTTACTTTTTAAAAGGTAATCAATTACAGAACTAGTTATTTGTACGGAAAACTTTGAATTGATTGTAACCATTTAATGAATTTTCTATTCATGATGGAAGCAGTTCCCTCCGGAGTTGATTATCACTTTCGCTGCTGGGTGAATAATATTTTTACATGTATTCAAAGGTACGATTTGAGCCTCAAAAACATTATGAAATGCACCAGATTCCATTCGTTTTTAATCATGTGGGTGACGAGATAATTGCAAATATTATTTTGACATAAAAGCTGCGTTTTTTGGTAGCAGAGTACAGAGCCGTCATTTACTAATTGGGTTTAATTAACTCTGTTACACGGTGTTAATATCAAGTTTACTCGGTTATTTAATTCTTCTACGGGAAAATAGGTGCAGGTTATTGTGTTTAAAAGATGATTTTGCTAATTGCTGATAGTAATTGATTGAACACAAATGTTGACAAAATTGACATTAACATAAATCCCAAGTCAACATCTCAAGTATCTGTTCCGCGCTGGTGTGAAAATTTCACCCAACCACGAAATACTAGTGCCGCGGTCGGAGATATTGCCATTTGAAGATTAAATAGAAAAAAAATGCCTAAATCTAACCTCTATATAAAATGTTTGCTTTAGTTCCGAAAAGTCAACGTACATTGTAAGTAAATCTTTACTTTTGCACTTACTGAACTTTTGAAATAAGTATCATAATTATTGATGCATGCCATTAAAAACAAACAGCTAAATATAAGCAACTGTGTATACTATTCTCGAGAACAGAGGAACCTATTTTCGCCTATTATAATCTTTTCATCTGTGGAAAAAAGTTTAAGCAAACGTTTGACTCATTAAAATATTCATGATACACAGAAACAAACTATATTACCATTAATAGAAAAAGAAAAGAAATCGTTTAATAGATGTCCGTCTGTCCGTCCACGTGTTGTTTCGAGAACGCCTTAATAATGTAAAGATTTAAAATATGGTACACAGATACAGATTACAGATAAATTGAAAGATCAAGTTCGTAAACGTAGAAATTAGGACAACTCCTTCATAGGGATGCCGTATGAAACCTTCAACTATATCAAATAAAAAATCGATAGTTTTCTTCTAGAACACTTCAAAGTAGATAAAGTTCGGCACACAAGAATTTTATTAAAACCTAAATATCATCCTAGCAGAAAATGAACCAAATCGGGCAAACCTTTCAGAGGGCTGCCACTTTAATATGGAAATGTCAATTGCTTTTAAAGGTTTTTGCGATCACCATTGAAAATGCGTACATTTAGGCTTTCGAGATTGCTGATTTCGAATCTGGAGTCGGATTTTTGAAATTCAAAACGGTAGACCCAAAACTGAATAGTCTGCGTTCATACTTGCATTTTTTAAAAATGAGCTTTAGTTCTTGCCTTTACAGCACCACTTTTACTAGCTTTGCCCATTTCTTCATTGTATGTGTCTTTATTTTGACTTGAATTTAGGTAAACTAATGTCAGGACTATTGAAGGGGTTTTACTTTATGAAATTGAAAATTTACTTCTATACGCCAGCTATTTAATCCCAAATTGTGAGAAAACGGGTACCAGTAGGTGCGAACTTTTTTCCGCATTTAATTTATTTATTTGTTTTTCTTTATATAATCGAATGTGGATAACAGCTGAAACATTGTTTTCCTCGGTAGTATATGGCGTGAATCTATTTGCATTTGATCGATTTCTTTCAGTTAGTTAACAACTGGGGCCTGTTGCATAAAAAATTTGTCAATATCTCCTTTTGTATTTTTCATACAAATTTGATACTAATTCGTAAAGACTTTGTATAACGATTGTCAAATTTGTCTGAAAAATGCAAAGTGAAAAGTTGCAAAGTTTTTTATGCAATATTCCCCTGGATTCCTTAAGCAACTTGCTGACTGACTGCTGTTGGTCGAATTTTTAAAAAGCCATACATCCAAATCTGTGAGCGCGTAGTGGACAGGATTCTCGATTTCTAACACAGAAGATGGGAGTTCGATTCCTCAATACGAACTAATTGCCGGGACAGATATGAAATTTTCGAAATAAAAAGGAAGACTAGGGTTGTTTTTTGTTAGAACTCACTCTGAGAAAGGTTGTTTACCTGAAACGGTTATTTTGTTTGCTCAATAACTTGGTGCGACGTTGTGAGGTTCGTCTGTGTCTACCAGAATACGCCCCAAACCTTAAAATTGGAGAAAATTAATATGAGCCGTTTTTGCTATGTTTTTGTTTGTTAGCAAGTTTAATAGTCAATAAGTTAGTCGCCCTGAAGACGTGATTGTATCACGAAACGCGTTAGCGAATTTCAAAAATATAAATTATAACGTTGCAGGAAACTACAAGTGTTTTATTAACTTCCCATTTGGAAGTTATTGCAATGGGTCTGATTTTTCAAATTAAAAATTTCGACATACATATCTCCACGTTTCAAGGTCCCTATAGTCCGGATCCATCGTTTTTAGAGAGATGTCTGTGTGGGCGTGTGTACGCTCGTGAACTTTTCGTTTCAAATATCTCGAGAACAAAAAACGATATCGACTCCGGAGCAATTTCATTCGACGCATAAGTGCATAATGAAAACCTGATAAGGTTTGCAAAAAATTTGAATTGGCTGTTGTTTTTTTAAAGCAAGACAAGTTGGCAATGTGGGTAGACCGCTCGTACTCAGTGTATTTTATTTAAAAAATCCAAAATAAAAATATTTTACACCCAATACGGAATGAATACACAAGTACTTTCATAACGAATTTTTAATTTTAGAGAACTATGAATTTGTCGAACACTAAAACATATTGTGGCCTGACGCAGCCAACGGTGGTGATTATAATGATGGAGGATTTATCTGAAATTTTTTCTCTATTTCAGTTTGTTCCAACTTAGAGACTGATTATGACTTGCATATTATTTTATTGATTATATATATAAAAATATTTGGTATTTTATAGATTTATACATATTTAACAATATATTGTAGTTTGAAACACTAACTGCACTAGTTACGTTGATAATTCCTATGTGTCCAAACGGTGGTCTGGAAAAACTTAGTCCAACATAAATTTAATTCGTTTTGTGATTAGCTTCTTTTGAAAAATTTCTTGAAGAAGCTATTGCTTTTTGGTCTTTAGAATTGTAAATTGCTTAACTACCATTTCAGCATTTTATAAGTTTATGCCGGGATATTTTGACATTCTTTTTCTAATGAGTGAAACGAAAACGATCGAAAGCGTTCACAACATATTTGAATAACATAAAAAAATCATACACGTTTAAGAATATAAATAAATATTAAATTATTTTACCAATTTTCTTATAGCAATGGTCCCCGTCGAGATATGCCCAATCGTCGCTATTAATTTTACCATAAAAAGGGAATTATTAGGAACAATTTTATACGTTAAGAAATCGCGTTCCGATTTCAAATTTGGATTGTCTAATATAAGCATTTTATCCCCACTTACTACTATACACTAACTTTAAGGATCTCTATGAGAAGTAAATAACTGGAACTTCAACAAAAATCGGATTGAACCTAAATCAAGCTGTAATCACGTAAAAAGTTTAATATTCAGACAGATATGAGTAATATTTGGTTTCCTAATGACGCTAAACTTAATAATTAGACGTACAAATAAAAGAAAAGTATAGACGGCAACATGACATTTTTGTTTTAGCAAATGAAATTTTTCCTCGAAATGAAAATTATTCCTATTGTTTTTATGTACGTATGGAAAACATTGCCCCATAACTTTTCATGTACTTTGCGTATTTTTATTTACTTACAATAGGTATATTGCGTCAATTGTATGAAACTAAGCTAATTTCTAGATCGAACGTGTTGGCATGGTCTTCGTTAATAAGTTAGGCATATTTCTAATATCCCTTTTGTTTTTAATAAAACTACTTATGATACAGTTCGAACAAATCTCCATTATTTATAAATTATAGTTGTCTATAAAACGGTGCACTCAAGCAGTATGATGCTTCCTATAAATTATGTTATTCGTTAGCTATCCAAACAGTTGATGCGAGAAACCTAGTGTAATACTCTCCAGAAAAAGTAATTTTGTACCTTAAAAGTATTTGTCATTGATTTGTTTTATGAAATTTTGTAAAAATTTATTACTTTTAAATAAAGTCGATTTCCACACGATGTATATTTATCTTTATACTTAGGAATTAAATAGCGTTTAATACAGTAAAGAAAACAATTCGCCAGTTTTTAAGAGTTTTATTCTGCAATACGATACTGCAAATGAATTTTCTGCGAGCAGTCAGTATGGTTGATAATACTATAAATTCTTAAATAAATCCTTTGAATCGTTTTATCTTGTTCTGCGCAATGATTTACTAAATAATTTGAATTTATATCAGTTTTGCCTTTGACTGCATTTCATCGTATTATAAATCCCGGTGTAAATTTCTTTAAAAATATTTAGAAATGTAGCGAGATTCATATTACAAGAATATAATAAATTAAATGTAACGATTTTTAGTGATACTATGTACGAAACTCCTGAGGGGTGTTTAAGAGAATATTATTTGTGGCACGTAATTTTTCAATTTGTAACGAAATAATGTTTCCCTTAAAAGCATACTCATAACATGAAAAATCGCGTGTACAGTGTTTAAAATTAAAAAGGCAACAACTTGTAACCTTCAACGAGAAAAGTATTTATAAATTGTAACAGTATAAAACTTCATATGTATACTGATATATCTTTTATTAAGCAAAACCGACTTTGATGACTTGTTGCAAAACCTTCGCTCAGCACCACATCTTTATTATTTTCAAAAAATACGTAATCGACAGCACATTACTTGACGTTATGATGACATTTTATCTAAATATAAATATCATGGAAGTATAATGAACACCATTGCAAATACTTGACATTCTCTTCACGTTTTAATAGTATTTTCTTAAATATCATTTATGGATAAGGCGTTAAAAGTATTCGTGATATGGAAATCCAATGTAATAATAGAGACAAGCGAAAACAATTTGCAAACTCCGCTTTTCTCTGCTGTTATTTTTTTTAGAAGAAGATAGTTCTAGAAATCCAGGCTAATAAAAAAGCAATATTTGTTAAAGTTTACGTGCATGAATCGAAAATACCCATGTTATGCACACAAAGGTTAACTTTATAAAATAATAACAATTCTACTGACTTCCTTAAACTCAAACAGTTTAGAAATTCCCTCAATAGTTAGAACGATTTCAATTTCCGCATTTTTAGACTTACACATTTTTTTCAAATGTAACAGAGAGAAGCACAGACTAATTCGGAATATTTATTTTTAGTCACACTTCGGAAAAAAATATACGAAAAATATGGAGCCGCTACAGCAGGACATACGTCCTCACTGCTCGCGATTCACATGAACGGCTTTATATCAATTTAAATTGATTGATACGTCAAAAAGTTGTGTTCGTTCATCGATTTCGTCAGCTCTTTCAGGTAGATTGCGTCCTCTAATATGGTAAAAAAGTTGTTCTTTTTTCGGATTCATTGTCAGAAATTGATGGCATACATTCGTATGCCATGATTTATAACGTAATAGTGTTTAGCGATTAGTGATGTTTTAATGGTGAAATATTTAAATAATATACATTTCATAATAACGATCTTTATACTACGTTTTATTCCTTTAAACCTGCGAAGAGTTTGTACTACAACGTATAATTTATCATTAAATAAATCGAACTATAAAGAAGTTTACGACACTAGCTATCGATCATTTCTGAATTTTTAATAACGTAATCTGGATTCTTGTCACAAAATTGTGTTCACAACTAAATTAATAATACCCACAATGGTATAGCATGATAAAAATTTTACCTCCGAAAACCATTGAGATATATTGCAAAGTAAATTTTATGATTTAAAAATTCACAATAAAAAATGTATTTCAGTATTTGTCAGGTCATATTAATTAACCAATGTTCTCTTCCCTTAAAATTCGTTCTATGTAAGCTGAACGGTGTGCATCATAGGGTTGTCCCGTAAGCTTATCCAATATAACACTTGATTCAATTAAATGTCAGCTTATTAGACTAGTGCCCAACAATTGTGCATGTACGAAGATCATTAAATAATTTTTTTAAATATTATTAAGAGAATGAAATGGGATATTTCAAATTCGTAAAGAATATTTTTCGGTAGAAAATACCCATTTCAACTTTTCGGAAAAAAGTTGAAATGGGTATACACATTTTAAAAAACTGTTTTGAAATCAAATCTAACCTTATATTAAAGCAGGTACAATTTATTCAAAACCATAAAGCAAATTTTTAAAAATCGAATACAGCTCTCTCAAATCCATATCAAATGATTAAAGAACGTTGTACGTATTTTAAAAAATTTGTCACGCAATATAAAGTGCTAAAATCGTTCAAAAAAGACTAATTCGAGAAAATCAAATGTCGAAAAAAAAAATTTAGTATGCAAAAGATAGATATATAAAACAATATATATATTTTTCCCCTTATCAATATCTAATATGCGTTTGGTCGGAAACGCCTGTCTATTTTTATTATAACCTCTATGGTTACTAGGAACTAAAAACTGTAGGATGCCATGAAATTTATGCCGGCTATGAAGCGAGTGAAATTCCAATTTTGAGTAAGAAGGTTGTTGAAAGTTTTCCTGCCTAACAATGTGATTTTTGGGAATGTAAATATGTGAAAAGACAATTTTGGGCTGCACGAAATAAAAATATAATCACATTCTTGTATAAATTTCATTTTCTGCGATTGAATAAAAATTCAGTATTGGATTAAGTTACCTACATTTCCATGTCAAATTGTTTACCTCTCCTGAGCGATTTCAGTTATAGCGCTTTTATTTTGGGTACAGTCGATCAAATTTTTACATAATAACCCAAATCCGAATTTTAGAAGGTTTAATTTTAATCACGATTGCATTGTATTAACCCGTTGCCGTACTTTGACGAGTCCGACTCGTGATAACAATTTATCCAAGTTCGGGCAATACTTTAGCCATTATATATTTTTATGGTTTTGGTTTTGGTAACGGGTATTACCCAGAAATAAATACCCGTTTTTTTTCGGGTACCCGTTTCATTTTGGGCAAGAAGACTGATATCTTGAGAACTAAAAAAAATATCAGTACGTGTAAATAAAACAGATGACCTCTACACGATACTACAATAAAATGTAGTAGACAAGATATCGGCCTGTGTATGGTCTTAAATGAAAGGAGGAGATGACTCAATACAATTTCATTTCATGTTCAAATTAGAACATTCCTCGTTATTTCATTTTAGACAAGCTGTATATATTTTTTTCAGTGAAGTAAATTGTGCGCCTATAAGTGTTATACATCGAAATGCGTAGAAAAGAAACAGTCCACCTGAAATCAAACAATCTTTTTTTTTTAATTAGAATTCAGAGCGATTTTTTAAAATTTAAATAAAAAGAATGAAAACCTTCGACTGGGAAGAAGCACACAAGTCGGCAAAATTTTATGAAAGGTTGTTTTTCCAAAATACTTGTTATTCAATTTGAAGAAGTTATTGATTTTGAATGAGCTGAATGTAATTTTGAAAAGGTTGTGATTAATTTTACGATGGTTGCAATTAAACTTAAAACGATATTAGGGGTATTCACATCTTGTATTAAAGTCTATTAACCGCGTTAAAGAGTATTAAGTTTACCAAGATGAAACTCGCCGTTGTTTATTTTCCATGGAAACATCAAAAGTTTAGCCGAGATTTAAAAAATCAATAAAGGGTGAGTATTCACTATCTGTATTTTATTTAACCACAAAGCCATGTTGTTTGTGATGGAATTGCTGTCAGTTGTAGGTGACCATTGAAAATAAAAATAACACATTTAGATATTAAAAAAAAAACAGTCTTTAGGGTGAATTTTTAAACTGTGTGAAACTTTTGACTTTTCCATGGAAAATAAACAACGGTGAGCTTCACCTGGATAAATTTAGTGCTCTTTAAATCATTTATTTATGCACCCTATTATAATCGTCGAATTAATCATGAAAAGGATATAAAAGCAATTCGGAGAGAGTTATTGATTTCTGAAAAACGCGTCCTTTCTATAAATAAAAATTCAAATAATTAAAAGATTACGAAAATGAAAAACATGTGCAATAGAATAGAAAAAATAAAATGGTAGTAAGTATGTATTTGATGGAATATAGATACGTAATATTAAATAAGAGTTCACGTTCGAGGAGGAATGGTACAGCTCATCAAAATGAATTTAATATTTTAGATCTGTATCGTTTTTTAAGATTTTTTCAGGTGGCGGATAAAAACGACAAAAACATGAAATTCAGATTGCAGAAATTTTTTAATAAATCTGACGCAATGCACATTAAAAGTGAATTTACTGATTTTTTTACCAAACGACGTCAATATTACATTTCAAGCTGAAATAAAATTTACATAAGAAGAAATTATATTGGAGAATATTATGCAGAATATTTCAAAAAATCGCCGTCTTTATTATTATAAAAGACTTGACTAACGGTAAGCATTAAAATGTTTAGTACGTAACGTTACATTCGCTGTGAGATAAAAAAAGGGGATCAAATTCACGTTTATATATTTTCACTTAAATTCATCTATCCACTTCAATTATCTCTGAAAACAATTCTTGCTTTGAAACAAACCCCTAATCTTGGCGAGTGCTTGTTAAGAATTATTTACGAGTATTTGCCTTATTTTAAATAACTATGGACTAAAAACTAATATGCATTTTTTTCATTTTTAGATATTTACCTGGAGTGGTCTAATGACAGCGAGAAAATGGAATATTGGTGATTTTTATCGATTCTTGAATTGCATAATTTCAGGGCCAGAAAATCATTTGGTAAGCTGAATTCGTTCAAGCTAGCTTTGGTATGTTATATAAACCCTGGCCGAATTTCAAGTGGACGTACATATTTGTACAGTATTGATTGTTGGTGCAACAAATTGTCTTGTAAACAAGAGATTTTATAACAACAGAATTTGAATAAAGAAGGTTCATGACGCAACTTTGCTTTCCTTTTTGTCTTGTCTTTTCTGAATACATTAAAGAGAAGTGCAGTGATATTTGGTTTGTTGAATAATTAAATAAAACAAGGAAAGAAGCTATAATTGGATTAGACTTATTATACCTAGGGAAGACAAGAAAATAATGCATTTGTAGTTAATTTTCCGCGGCTACTTATTCTTACAAATTCGCAGTTGTCCTTCAAATCTGCCCTTTTGAATTTAAGAAATCCGACTCTGGATTCGTAATCGGCGGCCACCTCAAAATCTATATATATGCAAATTTTCATGACGATCGCAAAAACTTTTGAAAAGAATTCACATTTCCGGCTTTAAAAAACTTTATGTGGTAACTCTATGAAGGAGTTGTCTAAATTGGCTCATTTACGAACTTCATCTTTCACTTTTGATAAAGTATTTGTGTACCAAATTTCAAGTGTCTAGCTAAAGACGTTATTAAGTAGCGGGGAGACGGAAATCTTATTAAACGATTCCTTTTCTTCTCCCATTAATGGCAATGTAGTTTATTTCTGTGTATCGATTCGTTACAAACGTATGCTCAAAGCTATAATACCCTACATCTAGGGTATAAAAATTTCTTCCAGGTCTTTAACACATTCACGCCGGCGCTTTATTAGTAAAAGAGCTCTCTCATGTTGTATTTAGTTTGTTATGTAATATTCTCTTAAAGTTCTCGCGTGAACCACCGGTGACTGTCGCCGGCACGAACGTGTTAATAGTAAAATAATATCACGAATTTGAATTAGTTCATACATCCCAAAAAGTCCTTATAAATCCTCACAAGGACATCACAAGATGGCGACGTTAATTTTGATCATAAAATTCACATTCTTAAACTTCGACCTTGAATAGCTTTTCAAGGAAACAACCGATCGGGACAGGTATCGTAAGGTAAAACCACATCGTGCTTCAAATGAATCCTTGGTCGTTATCATATGATGCCCTTGTGAGGATTTATAAGCAGTTTACTGGATAAAAGGAAATAAAATTTTTGACCGCATTTTGAGGGGGATGTAGTGGTTTTAGCTGGGGGGGTGGGGAGGGTCTCCGAACAAACATCGATCAGGACACTTCAAGGAAGCGATTGGTATACCGCTGAGCTTACATTAGACGTAGGGCCTGTTCAAAAACGCAGTACTATGGGCCTGTAACTTATGCAAAAACTACACGTGTAAATCACCGATTTGAACTTACAAAATTCAATTTTTTAAAAAAATATTTCTTACATAAATCACGCAGTACTGCATTTTCGAATAGGCAAACTATCTGCAAGGAAAAAGGGAAACTTAGTACGTAGATATAACTATCAGCTATATTGGCAAGAAAATCATTCATTAAGACAGTGCCAATGTACTTAAAGATAAATTATTAATACGTGACCAATTATGTGTTTGTTGTTATTTTTAACATCGGGCCTGTGAGAATTCAATTTCTGCAGTCGACTGCAATTTATACGCGTGTAGTTAACTATGTAAATGAAACTTTTCGAAAACAACGATAATATTTAACAGAAAGTACTCCTTTTACCTCGATTTTGACTTCACTATTAGAAAAATTGTTTTTCATATACATAAATTACGCGCGTAGAAATTACAGCGACTGCAGAAACTGAATTCTTGAACAGGCCCCCATCGATATTTATTTCATTCCATAATTTTCGTAGTCGTATGATCTCTCCAAACAACTTTAAAAAATTTTTATGGAACATTTTACATTATATTTAAATACCATCTGTTATTTAATCCAGAAAAGTCCAGAATTCTAAAATGATTTCTCAATTATTTTAATGTGTGCGTGAAGAAATTTTACAATTGTAAGGTTTAAATAGGAGGCATTGTAAATGACAGGTTTAGATAGGACAGAACTTTTTTTTGGAGCGTTTTGACTTTTGTTTATTTTTACCTTTGACAGAGCCGAACCAGCGCTGTTTCTCGTTAAGTTGGTTTGGCATATGTAGTGCAGAAAATCTGCTGTAATTCGCTGGAATAGGTTGGATTTTTGTGCACTTGGCCTTTAGATCTTTAGTTACGTTACGGAAGATACGTTTAGAGTGATTTAGCGTATTTTTGGTTCAGATATCGCTTGAAAGTGAGAAAGTTCGTTCTGTAATTTTGAAGATTTCAAAC
>QYTT01082115.1:0-10860 GCA_006980735.1 Dasypogon diadema
CAAACTGTATTGCCTTTAATGGGAGAAGAAAAGAAATCCTTTAAGGGGGGATCCTTGTCCAGCGTATGGCAAAAAACCTGTTTTTTAATTTTTTTTTTTACGTAAAATGTACACATGCAATTATTACAAAACTTTTCACCATATTAGTACTACTCTTGAAGATTTCAAAAGAGATTCTTTTTATGTCAAAAAATTTATTTAAAAAAAATATAAAGAACATTCGCTGAAACACCTTCACTCCGAAGTATGTGATTGGCGTACACCCGAGTGTCGACTCTGCGTGCAACCTGCTCCGAAAATTACTCGGTAGGTGAACTTATGGCTCGGATTTCGGGGAAAGGAAGGTATCATCGTATTCTACACATGTTAAAGAGTGTTTTAAGCAAAAAAAAATAGTAAAAAAAATTTCTAAACCGGGATTCCCCCTAAATAGATGTCCATCTGTCTGTTCGCGAGTTATAGAGAACGGTTTAAGCTAAACAAATTGGTACACAGACATCTTATAAAAATTGAAAAATCAAGTTCGTAAATGGGTGGGCTAATTTGGACAAGCTCTTCCATAGGGTTGCCATATGAAACCTCCAGTTATATCAAATAAAAAATCAATATTTTTCTTCTAAAACAAAAACGCTTCGAAGTAGATGAATAAATTTCGTCACACAAGTACTTTAGTAAAATGTAAATATCCTAACAGAAAATGAACCAAATCGACCAACTCCTTCAGAGGCCTGTCATATGAAAATCTTCTTTATTAAAGTCAGAAAAGTAAATTTTATTTAAAAGTTTTTGCGATCTTCATGAAAATACGCATGGGTTTTTGAGGTTGCTGACTGCAAATCTAGAGGCGGATTTCTTACCTCCAAAATGGCAGATACAATATGGTCAACAAGGTTTCCAAAATGTCAGTGAAATGTTCGGAAAATGGCGGGTATATAGGTATGGCTAATTACGAATTTCACATTAACTTAATAAAATGAATCCATATAGATTTTCGAGGTCGAATCTAGGGTCGAGTTTTTGGAACTCAAAATGGCAATTTCAATACGGCGGACAGGGTTTTTCGGAATGTTCACGAATCCAAAACGGCGCATCCAATAATGCGGACACATTTTTATACCCTAGGTGTAGGGTATTATAAATATCGTTTAATAGATGCTTCGTCTGTCTGCCTGTTCATCTGTCTGGCCTGCTATCCATCTGTTTTTCCGAAACATTATCTCGAGAACGTTTTAAGTTAGAGTTTTGGAATTTGGTAAATCGGTGCCTTCATAATACCCAAAGACCAAATACGAAAGTGAGCCGAAAAATATTTTTTTTCTTCTAAAACGAAAAAGCTTCCAGGAAGATAAATAAAATTCGGCACACTAATACTCTAGTAAAATTTAAACATCGTGGTAGAAAATTCAAATTAATTTCGATATATTTCAAAACCGAACAAAAGAGTATATTTAAGACTTCGTAAAAATAGCTCAGAATGAAATTGGGACACAGAAAATTTGAGAAATCCTTTCCTTTATATGTGAATATTCCAATTGTTTAATATTTTGTGCAGTATACCTTCCTCCTAATAGCTGCTTTGAGGCGTCTTGGCATTAATTCGACCAACTTGGAACAGTACAATACATCAACTTTCATCCACTCCTTTCTCAAAATACTTTTCAGATCTTGTACCTTCCTTTTAATGTGCTTTTTAAGTTGTTATTCCAAATGATCCCACGGATGCTTAATTACGTTTGAATCTGGACTGAGGAGGAACATCCATCAATTTAGGGCAGTTGCACAATGTCCATAATTAAAAATCCAGAGCTTTGCTCTTTGGTTTGTTATCTTGATACAGATACTAATGGTCTGTAATCCGTAATTTTGTGATACTTTCTTGCAAATTTTGCTCAACAATAAAAATATACATATGAATATTTATCCATTTTACCGTCGATGATATGTAAATTCCCGACTCCCGAATGACCCATACAACTTAAACCATTACAGATTTGATTTCAAATTTTACTGTAGAAATGATGTTTTTTCAGCAAGCTCTCGATTCACTCTTCGCCATAGGTAGGTCCTGCCATCATCTCTATGCAAGTTAAATTAGCTCTCATCAGTAAAGATCATCAATATCTTTCCAAAACGTTATATCTTTTTTTGAAGCCTTTCGACAAATGTTTTTGCATGCGAAAATTGTGTTTTCGCAAAACATTTCTCACTGTTTCTGGACTAACCTTTTTATTTAAGTACTATTCTATTTCATTCGTCAACACTACAGCACTTAATTTTGGATTTTATTTTGATTCTTCGAAACCGAGTTTCATCATGCTCAGAAAATATTTTGCGATTGCTCACCTTTTACCATTTTATAATATTGTGAACATTAGAATGACTCCGGTTAACTATTTTCCCAATTTTTTTTTAAACACTTTTAGTACTGTTATGATTTTCAACAATTAACTTTCTTATATCAATCGATATTTGACTATGTTGGTGAGCCATTTGATTTTTCCGTTTTGAATTTCTGGCTATTTTCCAAGCAACGTAGTGTACGCAGTACCTACTTGCCCCAGTTTCAAATATAGGAAATAATATAGTTTAATTTTTTAATGCTTAGAATTATTACAATGATAGTTACACCTGTTACGCATAAGCATTCTCTTGTTTTGAAGGAATTTCTCAATATATAATCTCTCATTAATACGATGTGTTACGTGGCCCTTTTTTTAACGTAACCTGAGGCACCTATACCTCTTTGGTAGCTCAGTGTAGAATGCGAGGTTCTTAGTACTTAAGGACATGACTATAAGCTTTTGGATATGGGCGCCACATGATTTTTTTAGAGCATAATCATGAAACTCGGAAAAAAAGAAAACGAAGCGAAGCCAAAATTTGCAACACAAGTCTTTAAAATTTATATAATGTGATATGTATGATAACTTCACCTGATCCTCAATCTTGAGCTGTGATCCCCAGATTCTCCTCGCTTGATGATCTTACTGAACTGTACGGTTACCAATAGGAGTTAATTTAAAGAAGACTGAACTAAAGTTTTAACTAAACTTGTTGAGCAGCTGGATCAGAAGAAGTTGTTTCGGAAAACCGAGATTCTCTAAACCCTGATTATGCTCATTTCCCTAACTGCACGAAGCCTCGGCATTTCAGGAGGAGCTTTTCCCAGCTCAACATCCGACCGCATTCAGCAGTGGGGATTAACACAGGGTGGTTATCATCCGTCCGCACAACCTTCTCTGTAAGCTGCAAATTTTCAAACAAATTTCCAAAGGATAACAATACTGGGAAACAGCCTCACAAAATTATTCCTGATTAGGCATCTAGCTACGAATTTAAAATTTTGGCTTCGCTTAATGATGATGACTTAACACAATTAGTACAAAAAAAATGTATGTGTAACAGATGATTACAATATTAATTTTGTTCCAGTACCTGCAGAGATTATAAGTGTTTAGCAGCGCAATGCAGAAAGCTGTTCTTTTGCTTTATAAGGAATAAATAAAAACACAGAGCACAAGTTTTTCCTTAATCGAAGTCTATTTTCTCAAGTCTAAACATCCACTGTCTTCCAATGCTCGGCTAACATTTCATCTTCTCTCCTCCAAGACCATGACTTTCATAACTTTTTCTTTCTTTTTATTCTGACATCCCTTTTTTTGGATATAACATAATTCACAGCCTCGTTCAGGTAAAGAGATATATTAGCCGACGCCAGGACGAAAAACAACATCCTCCTTTTTCATTTACTCGTGGTAGCTGTCGCCAGTCGTACAATAAAACATCCTCTTTTCTGCATATCTAATTATCTAGCTGTCGTCAGCTGTACAATAAATACATTCTCTTATCTGAATATTTTATGGCATGACTGGAAATACTCCAATGAAAAAGGAGAGTTTATATACTTAAATTAAATTGTCGCCTACAACTTTTTCAGAAAATTTTAGATAGTTATTCCAGAACTTTTAATGAATATATATACTTTCGCGGTTTTAAAAGTTCTTAGGATTTTTCCTTTATTTTTATTGATAATATGCATGCGTATTCTTTCTTCTTTTTTCTTATCTATTTAGTTTTTTTTTTGCTTTTGCTTTTTAATTTAATTGTTTCAAGCTTAGTTAGTTAGTTATATATATTTTTTCGCTTTTCTTCTAAACTTACAGCATTCTTTTTTTTTGTACAAATGAATTAGAGTATGTACACCTTAAAGAGAATATGTCTCAATTGTATTTGTTAATAAAGAATTATGGATTATACTCTCCAATGCTCAATACAATTGAAAAGGCGTTTTCTAAAATTAAAATATCGGGAAGAAATATATCAACAGCATCAACACAATAACAATTATTTTAAAATGCATTTGGACAATTCTCAATTCTAATATTTCTCAATTTCATTCGGATAATTCTCAATTTGTTTTGACTGATTCTCAATACGTTACGGATAAGTCTTAATTTTATTGGAACAAATCTGAATTCCATCGGGAAAAATCTCAATTCCGTTGACAATAATTTCAATTCTCTCTGAAAATTTATTGAACATTTCGCAATTCAATTTGGAGTTTTCTCAATTTAATCTGAAAATGTTATACGTGTGTAACACCAAAATCTTAAGTACGTAAACAGAGTACATACATCTCCTTATATCGGGACTTTATATTTTTACAGAAATATTTAATTTAATTTCGACATTTGTGCATATTTCGAACGCAAGATAAAATATGAAATTTATAAATAAGTTAGTTTATCTTTCTTTGTCTCGACATAGAATAGCAGATATACAGGGTGTTTGTTGTAAAATTCACCGCCCCTATTCACCTATGCAATATCCTGTAGAAATCGTAGAGGTACATCAGCAATATTTGTAAGGGGGGCCGATTTTTACCTAAAAACTAACAAATCGCATGCCTTCCATAATTTAATTTTCTCTATTTTGCCGCCTAATTGTTTTCTTTTTTTTCTTAATTTGATTGTTTCATTTTCGAATCACGCCAATTTAAACAGGCTACCTTAAAGTTTTTCTTGATTACTGATTGGTTCTATAAATTAAATAAAAAGCAGTAAATTTTGAAATAAACACCCTGCATAATCTCCTGGAAACATGATCCTTAGCTTTGAAATCCTTTTAAATTCTTCGTAAAATTCATAAAATTTCCATCACAATTATTTTCTTACCTTGACATATCAAAATCCATGACATATTGAGTGAAAACATGTCCTGTGCGAAAAAAAGATCATGTGCAGGGATGAGAAGATTACGTGCTAAAGCTTTTTAAATCTCCCACAAATTTTCTGTAAATCTATAATGCTGGAATCTGGATAAACTTATAAGTAAAACCCAAAATTCAGAACATGAGGCAAGTTTTGCAACGACGTCATGAAAATGATAGCCCCATTCCAATTTACAACACAACAGGAAGAAATCAGCCTTCCGTTGCAGACACGTGTCGGCCTAAATCTTTAACAGTAGTACGGAGCAAGGTGATATTAAACGTTTGTGGGGGATATACAGACTGTAACCAACCACTGGGGCTGTTCCCTCACAAAATGACACCCAAAGGAGAATAAACTGGGAAGTTAATGCTCGAGTTCAACTTAGGATGAATTGATGTTTTTTTTGTTTTTTTTTTTATTTCTGAGGCTTTAAATTGTCGTCATAAGCTGCTTCCATTCTTATCGTAGACTTATATACATACTTGCATATGTATTTTCGTTGTGCGAAAAAACCAGCAAATGAGATGGTATTGCGAAGGAAGAATTGCCTCCGAGGATTAATTCTGCACAGCAACTGACTATTATCACTTTTAGAGCTTTAATTTTTAAGAACTACAGAATTTTTCAGACAAGCATATTTAGTGTTATTATTGGTGATTAGCATCATTATTATTACACATCTTCTAGTTCTTAATGGGAAGTGTACTCATCATTGGATAGGGCTAACGTATAGGGTGTCCGCTCTCTTTCTATGGGTATTAAATGAATACAAGAAAAAATAGCAAAGTTAATCTTTAGGATTTCGTATTCCAAGTGGTGTCTGAAAAATTTTCCAGAATTTATTTATTGGTTATGATAGAAAAATGTGAGGGGGGAAGGAAAGAAAGAATAGAACTATGTTTATTACATAAACATGCCAATAGCTGAGCGAGCTAAGGCGCAAGTCTGCAGATTTTCTGCTCTGTAGGCGTGGGTTCGAATCCCGCACAGAACGCGGTAATGTATCTGGATACCAGTGGTCGAGGCAATTCTACTTACAAGAATTGTACTTGCGAAGCCACTGGGATATTGAACAGTAAAATTATCATGACAAAAATTGCGACTCACTCGTAACATTTATTAGGTTTTAAATTTCCCAATCTCCTCTTTCCTAATTCCCCTCCCTATAAATGTTGTCTAGAATTTGGATCTACGGCCAAAATTACTAGCTTGCACGCATCAAAATGAGCAATATAGCAATTTTCCGAAACTCTCTTTTGCTGTCAACACAAACAATTCACCATCTTAATACTGAACAGGACATTTGCTGCTTAACTTTGTGGATCGACCGATTATGGACTTAGCGTTATATTTTGAATTTCGTTACAAAAATTTTCTGACTCACTACCTTCGCTATAGAAGTTTCACTTCACCGATGGGCCGGCCTCCCTTGATTGGCTGACGCTTCAGCAGCTTCTCTTTCTCTCTCTTTCAGGCATGGTAGGGCATCTGGATGAAGAAATGGTCCCTAGGATGCATGGGCAGATGGGGTACTGGCCACGGGGAAGTCACCACCATCAGGCTTCCCCCAACGACCGAAATTACAAGACTTTCATGGGACAATTGTACACGCATCAACAATAAGAAAGACTCTCAATAGAAATGCCTATAACTCGACTATATTAACGTAAAAACGCTATAATTTTGCGAAAAAATATCAAAATAAGGGTGGTGATTTTTGGAAAAATGTCATTTTTGTGGATGAAAGTAAATTTAATTTGTTCGTTAGTGACAACAAATAGAAAAGAGTGTGGAGAAGACCAAATACGGAAGTATTGAAACAGAATATTTGTGGTACAGTTAAACACGGAGGAAATAGTGTAATGGTGTGGGTCCCTACAATGAAAATACTGGAAATTTAGCTTTTATTGATACAACGATGAATAAAGAAATAAAGAAACCTATTTAAATCTTTTAAAAACAAATCCGAAAGCAACAGCTTAAAAATAAATATTTCTAATGAATTTTACTTCTACTACGGCAACGAGCCCAAGCACACAGCTTGGGATGTTCGCATGTGGGTTGCGGAAGAACCAAAAGCCTAAAAATGTTCGAAAATTGAAGAAAGTTTTAGAAGAGGAATGGAAACTGATTCCACAAGCTTTTGTTAAAAAAAAATTATTGAATCGATGCTTTCAGGACTTAGTAAAGTTTATAAGCGTAAGGGCAATCACACGAAGTATTAGGTAACATTTGTCACATTTTATTTCTTACAAAAAATTTAATTTTGTTTTATTTATGGAGAACTGTTTTGCACGTGTCCGAAAACTTTTTTCCGATTTGGAGGCTTATTTTATTGTCTGAACACGTACAGTAAATACTATTATAATTATTTTTTATATAACTTTTCGGCTAAGAGAATAATAGTTATTTTAAACAAAAAAATAAAATATGTTTGGAAAGATTTTCTTTCAATTTAGATTACATATTTTATTTAAAAATTTCTTATGTCCGAAAACTTTTTCTCGCCACTGTATCTGTGAAGCAAGACGACAAATTAAATTTCTGTACGTCCAATGATTCCGAAATTATGATTTAATATTCCGGACAGAATTTCTTTAAGACGGCATATCTCAGTGGCTATGGCAGATGCCCTCCCTCTCCCTCCTACCATATGATTTTTTTTAGAATGAGCCAGGGAATCACCCCTTAAAGAATTAACATCTCAAACTGGGGGACATTCTGTTATATTGTCTTAATTTTGCCTTCCTCTATTAGATGGTAAATTTACTTTCATTTTAGTTGTACAAGTTAAAAGAAACTATAAATATAATCAAATACAATATGCTATTTATAGTATAGTGAAGAGTTATTTAGATATAGATTTAGATATAACTACTCCCCGATGTAGATTGCTTTAAGTGGATAAATAGCTGTGTCTTTTTTTTATACAGATCCAGAACAACGGAGATTATGAATTAAATAATGTAAATGTAACTATTTATAAATGCAGTCACATATAGAGGTTGAGAGCTTTTAATCGCAATGCCATAATTTTCATTATTAAAATGACAATTTTTTAGTTCTAATTTTGACACTTTTACAAGGTATAGTCATGGCAATGTGATATGCATTTTTTTTTCAATTTTTATACTTGAACACTTTTATAATAATGCTTACTTTGTATTGTTTAATGTGATAATCTCCGTTTTTGTTCTGTTGTTCTGTATCAGCACAAAAGAACACAGCTGATATTAACAAAGAAAGCGTCTGACGTTGCGAAAGCTTGATCGAAAATAGAGTGGGAAATGAGAATCTGTTTACGGTTTGCTCTAGGAAGTGTTTATTTTCTAAGCTGAATGGAGATCATGTGCTATGTGCAGAGCATCATTGACTCTGCCAGTTGTTTACACCAAAGTTGTTTTGATGGCAGCTAAGTTGATACTAAAAGCCACAATAAAATTTAAAGCTTGCCACGTGCAATGCAATCGTAATAACCTGTGCACACATCCATGGATCCACGAGTTTCGATCTTTTTTTTGCTAAAGAACCTTTTATGCCTGGCCTGAACTTTGAGTCATTTGCGGCACGTGGTGATGGTGATGGGATTTAAAACTCTACTACTCTGACCACACCTTGTTTTTGTGAAATTTTGTATGAAGGTTTTTGGCCCGTCTAAGAATATTTTTGGCTTGATTTTTTCTTTATTTTTATTTCTCGGCATTTTGTTGATGGTTTTAGGTATATGACCTTATCTTAGCTTATTCATTTCCGCTTTATCATGAGATTTTTATGTCTGACTTCACGGGATGTAAAAAGTAGTAGCAATTACTTTTGTGACTGAAACTTAATCTTCTATCCGGTAGCAACCGATTTTTAGCTGCTTTAGGCTTGGATTGTATAAAAAATTTGGCGGACGTTTAGTTATTTGAAAAGAAACGAGCACAGCTTTGATCAGGCATAAGTATAAAAAATGAAATGTGAAAGCGAAAACATTTTTCACTTTCAATTTGAAGCACGATTTTAAGCAGTTATGGTAATATTTTCTAAGAATATAAATCATTAATCAATCATAGTGAAGCATAGTTTAGCATCTTGAACATTTTTTATCGTAGTATTCAAAAAATTTACTTGTGCCGCATACAAATTCCGATACAAGTACCTAAGGTTGTATTAAGCTTTAGAACTATACACTGGTGGAAAAAAGTTATGGGGCCAGATCAGTTCTATCAAGTTCCAGCAATCTTAAGTTAATTGGGACTTTTCTCTTAGATTTCAGTATCAACTGAGTTAAAGCAACTGGTTTCAAATACTTTAACTGTTGGCCTTTTTATGTACAACAAGAAAAATTCTTTCTAAAGAATGATATGACCTTACATTTATTTATGTTGAGCTCCAGGTATTGTGTCCACAGCAAAAATAAAAGATATCCAAATATCCAAGTCTGCCTGAAGAGAAACGCAGTCACCGATATCATTAAAGAAGGAAAAAATCTTCATATCGTCAACATAAATTAACACTTTAGAATGCCTCAGAAGATGCACAATATCGTTACTAGAAAGGACAATAATAAAAGGACCAAGTGACTACCCTGAAGCACCCCAGATGTGACCTCTATGATCCTAGACCGAAGACCCACGAAAAAGTACCTGATGGGATCTATCAGACAGATACCATTCAATCCATGTTAAGAATAGCATCGGAAATCCTATGTAAAAAGGTGGGTTAAAGAGTTTGACGATCGTTGTATTACGCAACATCTGAATTGTTTTTTAAGGCATTGCCCAAGCTCAGCGGTCAACCCTGTGACTGTGATGCACATAGTACAGCTAAGCCGGAGGCAAATTAAGGAAGACTGGATTGGGAAATTTGACCAGACGAACGTTCCTAGTAAGCCACAATTTTTTGGCATGGAATTTCTACTATGAAATATCCTAGTGGCTTCGCAGGCACATTTATCGTCAGCAGAACTGTCTCAACCGCTGGTACCCACTGGTTCTTTTGTTCGTTCAATTCTAGAGTATGCCATCTGCATCTGGTCTCCATTTTACAAGATCCACATTAATCGTGTTGAAGTAGTTCAGTGATGGTTCGTAAGATTTGTCTTCCCTTTGCCGATCCCCTTTAATATTAAATTTTGGGAGGTTGTGCAAATGACGGATACCGGAACCTAGAGAAGATCTATTGTGCCATGCCTCTTATTAGTGCAAAAGAGTATTCAATTTCCTAAGCAAGAACATCTATGTATTGCTAGGAGTTAAGATTTATCGCAGGAAGATCGTTCTTTTTAGCCACACCAAGCCGGCAAATTTACCCGAAATGTGTGTGATTGTCTCGTTGCCTTCCAAATGAAGACGATATTCCGTTTAATTAGACAGGTCCATTTTAAAGAGGTAAAGAGGTTAGCCCATATGATGGCTAGATAGGTAGCCCATAAGCAATCTAAGATCTGTTTTGCATAAGACGGTGGTTATATAGGCATTGGGTCTGACAAGCTCTTTAGCTTGACGCAGTCCGGGGATATTGCTTTTTTGAATTATTTTAATATACGATAATACGTGATAAAATGAAATGCCAAGAAATCTTCTAGAATTTTATATTTTAAAGAGGAAACCGAGTTCATACAGTTGAAACAAGAAAAAAGTATTTTCCACTAGATTAATAATTC
>QYTT01082117.1:0-29480 GCA_006980735.1 Dasypogon diadema
CTTAGGGGCGTCCCTCTTTTAAATGTGAACTCTTCGAGGACTAACTATGGGAGACACGAGCCTATTAACCGCATGTGTATGGCTGTTAATCGTGTTGGGGAGTGTTTTGATTTGAGTGTCTCTAAACATGTTCTAAAGTCTCGTCTTTCCTCGTTCGTTTAGGTCTTTTGGGTGGAGCTGCCACTCTGGTTTTTGTTGCTTCTTATGTCTTTATACTAACATTTATATGTCTTGCATGCTTGTCGGGGAGCCCAATCTTAACACATTTTTTTGAAATGTGTGAACGCGTAACGCGGAGATGGGTAAATGTTTCTTGGCACCTTGCTAAGAAGTGCGCCTTCTGGGCTAGAAGGGAAACTCTATAGTAAAAAAATCAGAGCCAACTACCTTCCAAAAGGTTACCTTAAGAAGTAAATTCAAGGAGAATTGGACTCTCTCGAGGACAATGTGCCTGGAATAATTCAGGCAAGAGAATTCATGATTGCTTCTCATCTAAAAGCATGTACAAATCCTGGTAAACAATACTTAAAAATATTTATTACTGGGATTACTAGACATGACCTCTTCCGACATTTTCTGAAAAAGATAGGGGTGCCGAATCATGTAGAACATGCCAAAAAGAAAACAAAACCTCTGCGAGTGCCCTACACTCGCAACCGACAAAAAGCTTTTCATTAATTCAGATTTAAGTTGCGTTCTTTTGGTAGCAGAGTTATTTTGCCGTGTTAATAAGCTTACTGGATTATTTAAGTCCTCTGTGGCAAAATAGATGGCGCTTATTGATCATCCACCACGAAATGTTGACTTTGCTCATCATAGCAATTAAAATATACACTAATGTGGACAAAACTGATATTAAGATAAATTTCAAGTTAATAACGGTCTTTGCTTAACACGGGTTTGCTTAAAAAGAGGAAAAGAGAAGAAAAAGGATTAGTTATGTACTCCATGGATTCCAACCGTTCTTTTGACCTTTTTTTCATAATTCTGTTGCCCAAAAGAGCAGAGCTTTAGTGTTCCACAAAAGCTATTAAAGCTCCGTACCAAAGTCCACAAAAACCTGCTTTTCCAGAAGTTTCTACTCGATCCAGAGTAAAAGTTCACAACTGCGGTGTCAAGGTTGAAGCTACAAAGCTTTTCAATGGCTATTAGTTGGTAGATGGCACCACCAAACACTCAATAAATATCAAATTCAGTGCAAATTTGTAACAGCCTCTGCAAAACTTGCATTCAAATTCAACATTATGAAGGTATTCAAATATTGGAATTGAGAAATGCACATTGCCATGATTTGTAAACTTGTAAACGTGTCAAAATTAAGATTAGAAATTTTGCAGTTTAGTAATGATGTTTCTATTTAATGTAAGTCATGGCAATGTGATATACGTTTTTCAATTCCCATGTTTGAATACCTTCATAAAAATTTCCGATTAATCTGCGATCTCCGCTGTCTGGATAAGTCCAAAAGAACACGGCAAACATACCCTACAAGTGGTAACCGCGGTACAACTTTGTAAATGGTGGAGTGCAATGAGGAATCGATTTGTGTAAACATTGGAGGGGGATAGAGGGGTGAGCCAACCCAAAATTGATTAATACGCCAAAGATATCACATTACAAAGTGATTAGCGATACCTCATCCACCACGAAATGTTTGCTCTGAACTAATAAAACCAGAGCCGAGCGACAAGAATGGGGCTTCTCGGCAGCAGGACTACTCAGGAGCGGAACTTAGCGGGGAGGATCAATTGTGACAGATAATTAAACAAGTTGATAGATAAGATAGCACATTTCCCGTGAAATGTAATTAATCGACATTTGCGACAATATTCACCCCGAGATGCTCTGGAGAAGAGGCGGAGTACAACCGGAGAAATTTTAATCAAGCCGCCCTCGACTTTGCATGGTTGATGGTCGTATGATTGGCCCGGAGGAACGTGATAAGGAAGCTGTGTTAAAATCTTACCTCCCCATCCATAATTGGTATGACTATTTAGGATGCACTACCACCAAAGTATCAGCTGCACAGTCGTCACCCCGTCGGCCTGTAGCTCTTGTTGAAAATTGGCCTCCTGTGCTGGTGGCATAATCTAAAAACAATACGGATACACGGGAAAATGTCGGATATGCTGCTTGTATCATATATCCCTGCTGGATATGGACCACAAACGACGAAATCCGGACTTAACCGTTCCCTAAATCCTGTACACCCATCACACCATCACCTTCCCATGTTCTCACACCCATGACAATCTGCCTGGAATCCTTCTGCTCCACACACAGGAAGAGATGGTTAATACGAGGCCATGATGGGGCTGGACATTGTGCTGAGATGACACACGAAATGAAGTTCTCGTGTATAGGCAAGCAGAGTCCTTGCCAATTGGTGCTGGTTTTGTAATTTTGGCGATTTTGAATCGTTGTCAGAAGGGAAAAGTCCATTCCAAATAGCATCCACACTGAGATGTGAGGATCCCATGCTCTCTCCGAAGGGACACTAACTGGGACATAAAGTTCAAAGTAAATGGAAGGGCATTTTCCCCCAATCGCAAAAGCTCCATAACCCTCGTCTCGCCCACTTCTCGTGGCAGAATATGCAGCAGCACAACCACCAAGTTAAAGGCTAGTCCGGCTAGTTAGCTAAGCTATGCATGTAAATAGAATGCCGAGCACCACGAGACTTATGGAACGAATAGCTTTTGGTTGTTGGCCAGCACACAAGACTTCTGAAGGGCGGGGGGACCGAGCAACGATGAAGTATATCCGGTCCTGGAGAGAGCATCCGGCCATCATGTCCGGACTCTACAGAGAAGGTTTTGCACAGAAGGGTTTCCCTTGTTTAAGCGATTTTTTTGTCCATTTATTTTGCAACTCCTTGTGTCCTTTTCCAGGCGCCAAAACATCATCAGAGAAAGGAAGGAACACAGACGTAACCTTTGTACTGCTGAGGCACCAGCAATGCTCCAGGCTTATAAAAGGATTACCTCGAGGATAGAAGCGTGTATATGATCAGGAAGGCACTAACTGAGTGTCGTCCGGGAAGATCTACTTGCAAATTTTATTATTTTTGGATTTTTTTATCGCCCCCTGGACTTTTGGAGTGTTCACGCTAACCCGGTTACTCGGTTGTCGAGAGCAGCTTTAATTCGGTTTCTGGAGGGTGGGTGGTAACTGAGAAGAAGGTCGAACCGAGTTGAAATAAATCTTCCTGGCAGAAAAAATGAGCCATTCTGAAAAAATCCTGCACCTTCCCTGGAAGGAGGACTGCAGGGCTTTGGCAATGGCTCAACTGAAGCTGGAGTGTTTTCGCTGCAAGAAAAATCAAAGGACGGTGCACGGAAAGACTAACGACAAAAAAGGGGTGAATTGTTTAATTCAGGAAATTTTTGCTGAGTGCGTTTCAACTTGAATAAAGGATGATGGTAGAGCGCTATCCGCTCTCTTAGCGGAAGATAGATAGTCCAAAAAATGGCTTCCGCTGTAAATGAACAAAAGGGTGTTTTCCACCACCCTCTTCACTTCGCTTGTGAACACTCCATAAATCAGATGAAGTGGACTTTACGCGTAATCTCTTAAGCTGAGTGGAAAGTGATTGGGGATTATCACGCAAATTGCTTTCAAATTTAGCCGCAATTGAGCCATCAGCTCCTTGGTGACTTCTATCCCCCTGTCCTGTCTCACGGATCATAGAGTCGTCGTGGAATTGGAGAGGAAGACTCCGGTTATTATCGGATGTGGAAGTTATAAAATTTCGGGAATGGCCACGTGAGCAGTAGGACCAACTTAAGGGCTGCAGAGTCATTACCATCATCACGAGTAGCTGAAAATGTCATTGCCCTGGGGTGGTAAATGGCATTCTGTTGTGTACTTTAACGCCTAAGATCAAAACCTAAAGCAATTGTACCTATTATCGGGGTGGAGACAAGGGAACTAATCAACATAAACCAGAACACACGACCATCCAAGAGGGATACACAGTCCCTGACTTCACAGCAGCATCAACTTAATCGCCCCCAAAATAACCATTACGTGGTCACGTGACCAAACTGACTTCCATCGATGTAAATTCGCATTCAAATTGCGGATAGATCTGGTAAGTATTTGGGGTTACAGTAAAGCCTTTGTTTATTATTTTGAGGCCTGTTATGATGTGTGTTCACGAAGTGACAAAAGGCAAGCCATCCCTAGATGAAAAGCCAGCTGATCTTACCCCCTATACGCATGCATGTGTACAGAATCGATTAAGAGATGAAATTATGACAAGTAATCGACTTTTGTTGATAGACGAGAGTGTGCCAGGAAGAATTGGAGGATGAGATGGACTTAGGTCAGGAAGGCAGGAAGTTTGTGGCCGTTTCATCCCAACAGATACATGACCCTCATTCACTGGCTGTGCACCTTGGTCCATAGTAGAATTTGTCTTATCCACAGGTACACATCCCTCACCGGAAAGAGGAGCACTTGACCAGTTAAAAATTCCAAAACAACTTACCATGATCATCAATCCTTTTCCTTTTGATGCTGTTGCCATTTGGATCGGTGTGCTGAATCCCTAAAATACCATTTATACTATAACCAGCTGTCCTGTGTTCACCTTGACCACCACCAGGATTAGATCCATTACCTGGAGTCAATTGGGTTTGTTGTTGTTGGTTTTGCTGTTGCTGTTGTTGTTGTTGTGCTGCTGCTGCTGCTGCCGCCGCTGCTGCTGCATGAACTGAAACAGCTGGAGCATGTGCTATAACGGATACACTGCCAGTTGAACTACCAGTATTTCCTGCGCCACCACCGCCCCCACCACCTCCACTGCTACCACTACCGCCACCGCCGCCACTGGTGGCATTCTGTGATTGTGTCTGTTGTTGCTGTGACTGTTGTTGGTGATGAACGTGCTTAGCTTTCTCCGCAGCCTTATTACGCACAATCCTGAAAGATAATAAGAGTGACAGAAAATTAACACGACAATGCACGATTCACACATAAGATTTTAAAGAAAAACACACCCCAACACTTCACCACTGAAACTAGCAGAATTTTGGACATTGTTTTCAAACAACTACCGGCAAAGAATGTTGGGGCAAGTTAAATGGCATTCGAATACACGCCCACCCCCAGACTCTCAACCCGGGTAGACAGGATGTCCAACCCAAAAGGCAAACAGCATCAACTTGATAAGGTAAAGAGTGAACTTCCAACTGCGATAGGGTTGCAGCAAACTGTCCGCCCTGTCAGGCAAATTAAAGGGTGGCACTAGTACTGGTGGACAATGGAATTCATCAGAAATGTGAGCGCTCTTTAGTAAACTAGTCCTAGCTTATCGAGCTGAAAGCATGTTAGGGGGTGTGAAAACCATGGCGTACTGCGTATGCCCAACCACAAAGTCCAATACTCCACAGAAACA
Organism: Dasypogon diadema; assembly: GCA_006980735.1. Classification (NCBI taxonomy): domain Eukaryota; kingdom Metazoa; phylum Arthropoda; class Insecta; order Diptera; family Asilidae; genus Dasypogon; species Dasypogon diadema. Next base: position 5,402 of record QYTT01082117.1, read on the forward strand.
ACGAAACGACGGTTGGCACCCGAAACAAGGGTTGAAATTCTAATTATTTACTTAAATTGAGTGGTTTTCCCATAATTTTAGCAAACATACACACGTGGACCTTAAGTCTCTCGCACATACTCATCTGGCAGGCAATTCACCACCACTTGGGGGTGCTTACTTGAGCTCATTAAGGGGATGTGCACTGAGTTTACACTGGGGAATTTTTGCCATCACTTAAACTGGATGGGGTGCGATACTTACGACATGATTACTTTTAGATTACAAAGGGGGAAGCAATTGAGCACAAGAGGGTGGCGGCAGCAAACGATAACGACAGCAGCGACACAGTCAAGGCCACCTTTTCTGTTTGCTTATCTGATTGACCCCTGCCTTGCGGGGCTGGGGTTGTTTACAGAATGAATGGGTGTTTTGGGCTTTGCACTTGCCTCAGCGGAGGTATCAATCTGATAACTCAATTACAGTTATTAAGTAATTGTTTATAATCGAATAACGGGACATAAGTGTGAGGGTGTCAAGTAATTCACATAAAAAGGGGATGATTGGACAATCATGTTTTCACGGGGGTTTCATGTTTTTTAATTCCTTTTTTCAGCCTAGAGTTACTAAATTGCTACCAGGATACAGGGATGAAACGATTGTACATAGTACCATACAAAGTACAATCATTTTATCCCTTTGTTTCCAAAATTGTAATTAATTTGTTCCTTTTTGGGTTTTTTACATATTGGTAAAACTTTAGATTCCTTTTTAACTTGTGTTTCTAAAGTCGTAACCTAAAATATAAAGTTTAAAATATTCCGTATATGTTTCTTAACAGAGTTAGCAGCATAGAAGCTGAAAAATAACTCTGCTCCAATGCAAATAAATGTTCTGTTTTAGAAACAAACAGAAGTGAAACCAAAGTGTTACTGTAGCTGAGATATAGTTCTTATTAGAAACATATTAGTATTTGTTAAAAGATAGCAACAAAAGAAAACATTTATTTCTGAAATATGCTGATATAGTATTGTGCTATTTGTGCTCTACTTGGGGAGGGTCCTTGCGGCGAGATTTGATTACTTTTAGAATTTTGTGCAAAAAATGAGCTGTAGCTAACAATTTGAGTGGAAAATTTATTTTTTACACATTTAAGTCGTTCTAATTTCCCAGAGTCGTTGGGTTTCTCACCCGATTTTTTGACGTGGTGTCAACAGAACATACTCTTTCCATCGAGCCTCCATGGCAAGATTTGATAACTTTGAGAATTTTGTGCAAAAAACAGCCCAGGTTTTGGTCATAAACAGTTGTCGTGGAGTGTACAAGGGTACTGCTCTGCTGTCTCATAAGCGTAGGCTTCTTGGAAAGTCTGAGATACAGAGTAAATCTTCTATGGCCTAGGATGGGCTAATCTAAGCGATCCCTATGCAACTATCCGACTATCCGACTCTCCCAGCATAAAATTCCGAAAGCGCGAATCAGGCAAAGAAAAAATTTCCTGTGGTTGATTGCGTGTTTCTCAAGTTATTGGCTAGCCTTTGTATCTGGTGCTCGTGTAGTAAGACAACTAAAATTACTTTTTTAATTACTCTTTCACCGGAATACAAGAGTTGCAACAGAGTAGCCAAAAAAACATCTCATGGCCCAGCACGAACTTGAGTGAGTCATTCGTCATGTTCGTTCGTTGTCGACGTCTCCGAACTCCACGTACAGATCGAGAATTGCGCGCTTTACCTGGCGACAAAAAAAAAAACAAAAAAAACAACTCTCGGTGAAAGCAATTTAAATAAGTCACCTGTTGCCGAAGATAAGAGGTCTATAATACAAAACAAAAGCCAAGAAAGAAATTGAACTGGGATTTTTTTTCTTTAAACGGCAAATGGTAAAACAAGCGAACGAGGTCTGGAAAAGATACGAAAATTTTTGTTAAAAGATCATAAAAAGATGGAAACCCACGAAAAGGGGAGCACAGCAAACCTGAGAGTCAGACAAATTCTTTAGCATCGATCGATTAGTTCAGCTTTCTTCTCCGATTGCTGAGTTCACGCCCAGCACTCTGTCTGCAGTGCAAGAAGAAGTGATCAACAGGTGCAGCAGTTGAAGTCGCATAATTACCTGTGGCACTAGAATAAAAGGGATTTGCCTGGTTATCGGTGATCTATCTTATATCTGGTCCCTGTTCCCTCAGAAGATGATCTAGCCACGGTTCAGTGAAGTACGAAATTTCTGTTCGTGGTGAAAGGTGAAATGGGCGTAATAGCAAAATACGTGGGTAATCGGACATATCAACTGAATATCTTTAAACGTCACTAAGATCCCCTATCGGGCATATTGGCTTTCACTTCAATCTACTTCCTCCGTCCCCTCACACAGAAGCAATTTCTTAGCAGGTCCCATCCTTTTAAAGTTTTGAACATATGTACTTGATTAAATTGTTCGTTCCCGGCTGAACAATAATTCCGTGCTCAACGACAACATCATCGTCACCGTTGGCGCTATCCAACCCCTTGTCATGTAAGGATCTCGGGGGTCAAATAAGTACCCATTTGAGTCAATCACTTGACTTCATTCAATCTGTACTAATCGAATTGAACGGCACATCGACAACAAACCCAAAGGAAAAGGGTGTCAAACTGTGCCTAGTCGAACCGGGTGGGAATTTCTGCATCGTACTATCCACCCCAGTTACGAAAAAAGGGGCGAGTAAAATATGTCACTGAATGTTACTCTCAACTGGGGAGTGTTTTAATATACCCATCCGACATCTAACAAGGGAATAGATAGACAACTTCCGACCCCAGAATACCAGAATTAACTGCCCCCCCCGGACGACAGTTAAGTTGAAATCCATTTACTACGTTAAGATTTCCATTCGAGTCTATTACTTCCATTCGGCTGCCCTTGACAACAGTTTTAGGAGATGCGTGCATTCAAGACAAATGGTGTTGCACATCAACAGCAGCGGGATCCAGAATGCAGGGAAAGTGTTAGGACAGAACAGGATCAAAGTTTTAGGATAGAGCAAGACCAGAGCCAGACCGAAGGTTAGTCACCCCAACCAACCCTAATCCAGTGCAATTTTTCCATAGGCGAATAGAAAAATTGAGACATATGCGCCTTCAACTTTTTTCACAACCTCTGAAATGCTGTGGGTGTCCGGGTAATAATAAGGATGGCAAGGAGACAGAATAGGGCGAACAGCAGTTGCAGTGATCCATCAAGGACTTGGTCTCAGGAGACAGAGAACGTTGCCAACACTCCACAGGAATGAATTAATTAAGCAGATACAAGGTAAGCATGGTGTGCCTCCTCAATAGCATTAACCGAATACTCCTTTCACCTCCATCAACCACTCACCAGACCATCCCAGTACCCAATTCGAATTCTAATTGTTTTAAGAAGTCATTTCCTTAGTTCCACAACTAAATGTACTGCTCAAATTGTTTTGGCGCGAAATATTACCCCTACCTCCCTCCCCACTTATATTGTTGTTGCTCTACCATTCACATGCACTCCTTTCCACCTCGAAACTGAGTAAATTCACATCGCAATTTTCCTTTATCGCCCACATAGAAAATTTTTATTACCACCACAATGCGAGTGCCCTTCCGCCTCCCCTCCATCATCAAACAACCCCAAAAATCCATGGTGCTCATGGTAAACTTCAAAATCTTCTTATGGCTGCCACAAACATCTTTTCATCCACAACGGTTGCCGGAGTTGCCGAGTGTCTGTATATTTGTGGCGGGTAGTTCATCGTTATAATCCCCGTGAAATCACCCCGCCATTTTCACTCAAGTGATGAGGGTTTTTTCTCAGCAAATGAAAAACCGCTTTCAGCTTGTTACCGCCCGCAAAAGAGCCCCATCAGCCCCGATGATCACACGATGATGATAATATGGCCACAAAGCGCAACGAATAAGAATAAGAAAGACATTTTCTCCGCTAGTGTCTTCTTCTTTTGAAATGTCATTCACCCCTCCCCCCTCCTACCTTTCACCATGCCCCCTGTAGTTATTTTATCCTTTATTGTCCGCCTGAATTCCAACCCTGAGTATATGTGCACCCTTGTTGGAGTATAAAAAGCTTATGACGACAGGGTGCTGCCTCTAGAGGGAATCACTATGTCCTGCGTGTCCTGATGGAGAGGACCACTAACAAAGAGAGAGACAAAATCCATCCCCATGTATAGTCAGCTCACTTGGTTGAACTCTAACGTCCCCCCCGCCCCTCCCCACCAGGAATAATTACATCCCTGTGTAGTCGGTGAATTCATGTATATCGACTTGGAAAATTCTTCCACGGATTTTGAAGAGTTTTTGTCCCCCGTGGGTTGTAACTACATCCTGGCTGATACAGATCTCCACTCATACCACCTCCCACGTTCCTGCAGCACCGTCTCAAGGAATAGCTTTACTAAAATGTCTCAAGTCCTTAAGGCCCACACTTCATTGTAGCGTGGTTTTATCAGATTTTCTATTTCTTAGGGGATGAATCTGAAGGCTTCCATGGTTACCGTTAAAAAAGGATAGAGGTTAAACGTACACACACAGACACATAGATACAGGACCGTACTTATATCGAATAGAATTCGCTAGGATCAAACGGGGTACGGTGTTTGATGCACAGAGCACAGGAGCGGAGATTCGATTTCATCTAAGAAAAGTACTCGACTCGTCTTGGAAGGTGTTTTCGTTCTTCTTCTTTCCTTCGTGCTTCCAACTGTACCTGAGAGGGAAATGTTTGATAATTTTCTTTCGCCCGGCTTCCATACCTTTTTTTCTTTCCCATAGTTTCTACTCCTTGGGCATAGCTAAAAAGCACTTAAAGGGTGCGTGCTTACATATATCTTTTCTGGTGAAGGATTTACAAAGGCGAAAGAGAAGGACTGATATTTCCTAGAGGTCGGAAAGAATGTGGTAGGGAGGGGGGGGGGGCTATCAGATTTTCCAAGATTTCTCTGGATGAGAAATATTTACAGAGCTTGGAGTTGAAAGGTTTTTTATGCAAATTTCTTTTAAGTGCTTTTCCCTGGGCGGAAAATTGACTATCTTTGGTTGAATCAGTTTTCTTTTTTCTTGACGGTATAATATAATGAACAAGGAGGAATAAGGGGAGGGGCAACAGATAGCTGTAAACTGTGTTGCTTTCTGCTTATCGACAATATCGTGAAGGTTAACGTTGGAAAGCGATGGGAATTTGAAGCCCAGGACCTCAAGTCAAGACCCTAACGATCCAGTCAGAAGAGAGGAAAAAACTATCTCCTCTTGACGAAGTCTACGACAACCACTAACAAACGTTGCTGAAAAATGTGTAATAATGTGTAATTGGTCATCCCCTTCAAAGTACTCTCCTTTTGAACCAATAGACGGCTCTCAGGGGTTATATCATCAGTTAGAATGTTCCCAGGATGCCCTGTATTTTAGTCAATCCATCAGCCAATCCCATTTTCTGCACTGCCAAAACGACGACCCTTAAATTTGAACCTCATTCAATTTCGGAGATCTTCCTAACCGTCTTCAGTCCGGGGATGCGCGGATGGGATCTTTCTTTTTTTAAGGTATTGTCTAAACTCAGGCGGACGTACACTATAAGGATTGCTCATCAGCTTCTTGGACGTAAGCGAAAACTCAACTCTCGCCACAAGTGACAGGCTTAAACATCTAGAATGATCCATTCTGCATCTGCAGATGTAGACTTTGCAAGACTTCTCGACAGAAATAGGAGCCTAGGAGACACCTCCTCTACGCGGGAATCAAAATTTAGCAGAGACATAGTGCATGTTCAAATTGGTCGTAATGGTGGTCAGAGCAGTTGAGGGTGTCAGAAATTTCCATAATGGTAATCCGACAATTCTCATGTACAAGATCTGTAATTTTTCCGATAATTTTAAGGGATATGGTCCTGAAGGGTTACCCAAGTTATTGGTCACCTTATAATGATTTTTGAAAAGAGGGGCGCCACCCGAAATACGTCACTCGGCTAATTACCTATCTCCGGTATGCCAGGGAAACTTTTTCAAGAGACTCCGTCACCGATTTCTAGAGTCTGACGTCCGACCCAGAATTGGAACGAGGAGCTGTAGAAACTGAGATAACTATGGTTATCGCGTCGCATAGATAATCTGACTAAGGATCGGATAGCTTATGTCGAGGGCCAGCCCTAGAAATGTTTGTTGAAATGTTCGAATTTCATTTGGGTGCGTTGAATGAAAGGCCCCTTAAGTAAAAATGCTCAATGGTCAGTCGTTTACCAGGCCAGTTTTGAAGGGACTTGGAAGCGAGGAAAGGGATGAAATGTACAATTTCGAAAAGTAAAAAATCCTCAAACTGCTAAAGGAATTCAGGGTTGTAAACTAGGATTCTTGAAATGCTGAACAGGGTTGCAGGAACCCAAGGATCAGTAGAAGATCCAGTAATCGGCAGACCGTGTTATTCACGCTAACCTCTAAACAGTCTTCGGACAAGGTTGAGCGTGTGCGTATGGGCCCGGGAATTGTAGAGATTGATCGAAAGAGATCCCCACTGGTCCAAGAAATTGTTTCAATCGCCATAGGGCTCGGAGTTGGCTTACCAACGCGCAGCCATCCCCTTTTGCCATACAGCTTTTGATGTATACTATTCACTGTAGTTGTGACTCCATGTTCTTTTTGTTGGACAGGCGGATAAGTGTGCAGTCCAGCGAAGGCCTACTTCACAAACTCAACTCACCAAAGAAAGCAACCCCTGCCTCCAGTGTCCCTTCTCACCTAGGAATATATTATCCTGAATGGATTATCCTTAAAGCGGCTGGAGTCTCCAGAGTCACTTGGATACTATTTCACTTATTCCGAAATGTCCTGTCATCGAAGGACCAGCAGCAACAACCGCGAAAATCTTCACTGAATTGCATGAACACCAGATAATGATAGCCAAAGCCACGAAAAAATAAATAACGAAAGTATCTGTTACACGGACCAAGGGCATCTGCGGATCCATCTAAATCGAATAATAAATGCCCAGCAATAAAAACTGAACCAAAACGTAGGGCGGGCAGCTCAATACCACGGGTTCTGGGATTTGTTCACAAGTCAATTACGCCTCGGTTGCCCGAAATCATTTGCGTAATTACCCGATGGGTTTCGATTTTATTGCCATCATCCTAGGGTAGCGGAGGGTGGGGAGGAGCAAATTGGGTCGAGTGTCCTTCCATTAATAAAATTCTAAATCGACCGCCGAACAATGTTGTCATCGTCAGTTTTAGTAAGTTTTTTTTCATCCTGGTCGGGTTTAAAGAACAGCCCTGGTTGACGGACGGACAGGGGGAGTGGGTGGTAAGGTGCAATCTAATAAATAAACCCACAGGAATATGAAATAATTTTCGGAAAGCGGAAACAATGTGTGGCGACATCAAAACTCACTCGAATCTAATGGAGGCACGTGCTGACACGTGCCGCGTTTTCGGTTGTTTTGTAAGAATATTGTCAAAAGGCAGTAAAAGAGCAACAGCAACAGGAATAACAAGAACAACCTCGACAAGGGGGCGATTGTAACAACATCAATAATAGCAGCAGGATAGCCAATCAAGGAGTCGCTCCTCCTGGAACTTTTTTTTATGGTGGATTGTGTGGGACCCTTTTGTACCACCCTTCTTTGATAAGGCACACAGAAATGTGGAACGAAGTGTATGACAGATCCCTTCGACCCCATATATGAACAAGCAACGGAAGAGAACGTCGGTCGCTCTTAATAGACTCTTCATAGAACGAAAGGATAATAAATTACCCCCAGAATCCCCTTTACTATTAGGCTATTCCTCCGATTTATGCCTTTTTTAACCGTTACAGTATCGTACCGTTATTGTTGAATCGTACTACACGCTATAGGGACGATAGACGAGTTGTTACTTGCTCCCCCACTTCTTTTGAGGTTGAGGCAATTTATTAAAATTGGAAGTGGACAGAAATTTGGTTCAATAAATCAAGTAAAAGGTGATTGGATGCATGTGCAGATTCTAAGGGGGATGGAGCAACCAAATTCTGGTTAAATTTCTAGGAGATGGTATATTTTGCAGATCCATTGCAGGGAAATTTCAAGAAATGCCCAGATCCTACAATGTTTACCGCATGAGATCCTGATTTTCATCTAGTAATTCAAATGGTCCATAACCTCAAACCATAGGTGTCCTGCCTGTGAGCGCACCAATGAGAGTCCCTAATTCTTTTCGGATATATCGGGTGGTTCTTACACTGATCCAATGATAACCCCCGCCAAATTCACTACTGGTTCTGGACGCAGGATTTATCGGTTTTTTTCTGGTTCTAAGGTAGAGACTACCAAATATGTAACAGATCTTATCTTGGTTTTACTTGATCCCCCCTGAGGACTTGTAATTTTCCGGGAGGATTAAATGAACCATGGAGAGTTCATGCAGTCCCTGTGGATGAACCTCATGCTGAAAATTGGATTCTCTTCAAAATTTCTTCGATCGTAGGAAGGTACATCGTCAGAATCCGGTGTTACGGAAAACTTTTACCCTTGATAATTTCCAGTTTGACCTTAATCCTCTTAGTGGAAGCGTTCTTGCAGCTCAGGAAAATTCAGCCTGGTCTAAAGGAACAGATCGGGAAATTAGAGCTCAATCTCATTGTTTTTGAATTTGTTGGCCTCTTCCATCCTCTTAATCTCAAATGACTTTTAAGTGCTTGAGAATGCCTCAGCGGAAAATACCTCCACACTTTGACACCGGACTGAAGTGGGAGTGGTCTTTGCTGGCATTCTTTCCTCTCTCCTTAGGACTAGGCATTTATACTCCAGGACAACAGCGTTGTCCTTACAGTTCCTGAACTGGGACGCACATACCTCTCTTATTCTAAGGGAAATTATTTTGCGACCAAACTGGTTCTACTTGTAACTCTTACCGTGCAAGCAAACTGAGCGAGATACAGATTCAGAATTTATTTCCAGGTTCAGTGCAAATCCGAACTATAATCATAAAAGTCTAGAAGCTAATTTGGTATTAGCAGCTCCTGTATCCGTAGATAGTATTGCTGGATGGTAGAAAGCGTAAAAAATAGAAACAGTCGCAGGGACTTGCACATTTATTGCAGGAAAGTAGTACGCAAACAATAAATCCATGAAATTGCTGGTTCTTTTGGCGCATAGGTAGTAAAATCCGACGGTGGTAGAGCAGGAGCAGCTGTAATGACCAGCACAGGTAGCCCAGAAAATCAGAAAGCCCAAGAGATTTAGGAAGTGATTAGAGGCTCTAAAATTTTTCACAGCCGGTCAATTAGCGAGTGGCACGGCAAAATTACCTGTGATTTCCTCGACCACCATTCTCTGCAAGGAGGATGCATTCACTGTGCAGCGGGTAGCAGTAGAGAAACGGCCAAGAAGTCAGGTGTGATGTAATTGGGACCACTGCACCACGAAGAAAATCAAAATGTCAATCTTTTGACGTCATTTGACAGCACAAAGCCAATCCATTTGAAATTTGAAAAGAGTGGAAGGGGTCCAGGTAATTCTCTTACTGCAATCCTCAAATGCAAGAAATGTAGACACCGCGCACACCTTTTATTGTTTTTATCCGAAATTAATTTCCCGTTTTTATCGGATTGTCCACAGTCGGACAGCGCTCGAAACTGTCAGAGCGTAGCAATGGCAAAGCTAATTTTAAATTTACACCTAAGAGATTTATGCAGCCAGCACCTGGTGGCTGGTGGAGGTGATGGTGGCGCTAGCGGGTCCCACTTAGGTAGTGCAGCTTTTGTGGCGGCCGCGAACACATCAGTACAGTTCTGGTGCAGGAGGCCAAAAGAAGTATTACCTGGACATGAAAAACCGTTGCAATTACAAATGATTTCTTGTACAGAGTGTGATCTGGAGATAGGCCACCGCCCGCTGTCGGGCCTGGCTGCAAGTATGGCGGTATTCGTGAAATATGGCAAAGAGGAAAGGTGGAGAGTATATTCGAGGAAAGTTTTCTTTTCTACAAGTACTTCTTTAGGTCAACACTTTGTCCGATGGTTTTCTCTACAGCCGGTCATTGAAAATGCGCCGAAAGGTGATGCAATTACGGAAGTGTCGTAAAGTTCTCAGCGCAGATATTCTTGAACGCACCAGAACTTAGCAGCTGAAATATAGTACATAAAATGAGCGGTATGTATAGGTGCCTGCTAGCAATTTATATATTCTCTTTCGTTTTTTTAGGGAGGAAGGGAATTCACGGAGGGAAATGGATCGCAGAAAAGATTGATCTGGCTGATTTCGTTCCTATTCTGATGAAAAATTCATTCTGTTAATTTATAAGTTTAAGACAAATGTTAAAACTGGTGTAGAAGTGATTCAGTGTACGTATTGATCTATAGAGTTCGGTCCTATTTCTCTTTAAAAATGTGCGGATCAGTTGGTGCTAAATACACCAGCAATGCTGTGTGTCATCATTACCCCAGAAGGATGGAACTGAATCCTTGTGAAGGGGTGAAGAAACGATTGTAACAAAGGAAGGATCATAGTTGACAAAATCTACGAAAAGATTGTTTTAGATACCTTCGAAAATAGAGTTATAGTTAGTGTAGATTCTGTAGATTCTGTGGCAATCACGACGAAACTGCCCCCACCCCCTTTCTCGACGACCACAAAGTGATTTAAATATTTAAGAAAGCCTAAACATTGGCCACAGCGACGTTAATATCTAGGTAATCTATTCGGATAGCCAAGCTCTATTTGTGTCCTCTTAGATATTTGGGTCGGGGTAACTTCAGAAGTTTCAGCAAATTTCATTTTCTCTTCAGGAAAACACAAAGAGGTGGAAGGCATTGGAAATGGTTGACCTGTTCAAATCCAGACACAGCAATCATCTATGTAGTGATTTATAGTCAACTTAGATGAATAGCTTATAGAGAAAGTTTCAACCCTCCTGGTTGATGTTGTTATTGCCTGGGCAGACTGCCGGTAATTTTTTAATCCGCATTCTCATTCTCTGCCTAAGTCCCAAATGTGTTGGTACTTCGGGTAATTATTCCATTTTGTAACCTGGGGCTTTCCTCTACAGCCTTTTTAAAGATCACCTAACACCGCTCATCAGACTAGACTAGGGAGCTCCTCATTTTTAGTCTACTATATCCATCCATTGCCCTCTGAGTTTCCACCAAAAAAATTATTACCCTAGGCAAATACATACTGCTTCTGTTAATTAAGAAGAAATCGGTTATCGGTTATGACATCCATCTCACAACAAATAGGAACCGAATTGGAGATCAGGCTGAATACTCCATACAGAGCGCATATAGTGTAGTAATCCTATTCTCAATAAGTGTTGATCAGGCTCTTCGAAATTCTGAATTGTTGTCAGTAGTCTACTCCGGCTGTCCGAAAAAACAGATTTCGTTACTTCTGCACAGATTCCATTAATTGCCAGCGAACACGGTTAACAACAGGGACAAAAATCCAAAGCTGAGACCCTTTGGCACCCCGCTGTCTTGCAACAGATCAGGAAATGATTAAAAGTCCTGAGGGACGTACACAAGGGTACACAACAAATGTCACCGTGTAAAGGCCGAGAGTAGTCGCATCTTTCAGGCTTCCTTCATTCGATTTTAAGTATTCTTGAATCACTGAGGTTAAGAATAATTTCTGTACCTGGGTTTGTAGCCACAAAGCCTGATCTTTGGCAGACGTATCAACGCCAACGAATGAAAGGAATCCCTTTTGATGGCTAGTCCCTTTTCTTTAGGAACTAAAAGAAATTAAATCATTTCGAAGGGAACACAAGGTCATGTCCAGGAGGGTGAGTGGATGATATATGGATGAGACAGGATAAGGGAAAATATATAGCGCCGCTGTTTGTTTACTTTTTGATGTATCTCTCTCTGGAGCAGCTGATTATTGTGCAATTTAACAGATGTTCCTTGAGGTGATGGAAAGTACTCTCGAGACCAGTTTGTGTTGGATGAAGTACAACAAAATGGATAGAAGAGAAAAATTAATTAATTGAATGAGTAGTCCTTGCGTAGCACCCGCCCCACCCCTCTTCCAACAGTCGAAATATTCCCCTTCTCCCCTTCTTTTACTTTCGTCGCAAAATTCCGTTGGACTTTATCTCCAGGGACTACAAAAACTTTTTAAGATTCCTTCAAGAAATTTCCAGAGGAAAACAAAACGAATTCGGACATTGAAATCAGATCCCAAGGGGCGATCTAGGTCTGTGCCCTAGAATCCGAATCAATTTTCCTGCATACGCCTATTTCATGGAACAGGCATCAGTTACACAAGGATGACACAAGGACAAACAGAATTTGTAATGAGAACGACACAAGTGAAGGGATGTTATTCCCGGAGAACAGATTTTCTATTTTTTGTTTTTATTTCTATTGTAGAGGACAGAAAGAAGAGTTGGGATGGTACTTACCTATTTATTGATGAAACACTAGGTACGTTGTCCTGGGAACAAATTCCCTCAGCTAGAAGTCTATCGCGAATTTCCCATGCAAACATTGTGGGATTTTCACGTTTGTAATTGGCGATTGCATCGACTACTGGTGGTGTTGCCACTTTGGGTTTTGAACCGCCTATTACGCCAGCCTTAAAACTTCCAGTCTCATAATACCTGTAAATAAAATCCGAAAAAAATCCTTATAAAACGCTTACAACAGCGAAGTCACTTGTTAGAATTTCAATCATCCAAAATCTCACTCCCAACTATCATCACCAGCAGAACAACACAAAATTTCCCACAGGGAAAGGATACAAACGCTATAAATTCCTTGGAAAGGAAGGTGCCTGTCTTTCATTTATTCTGCTCATTACCGCTTGCCTCTATGTACCTCGACCAGGGAACAATTAGGACCAATTTCCTTGGTGCAAGATAAATTGGATACAACACACCAACCAGAAGCATCCAAGCATTCAAGAATCAAGGAGCAGGTACAGGAGTACGGGCACTCACCACCAAGATCGATACACACGGCTCTTAGAAAGGAGTTTCAGTGTACCGGTGCGGTAATATCTCATATCACCGGGTTTTGTTCCTGTTCTTTTTGGTTTTGGTGGTTTACATGTAATTTATTTGGAATGTGGAACAATTTCCATCTAACCACCACCATGACTGCCACCAACATCATCTGAACTACATGCTCATGTAAGCGTACTCCATTCAATGCAGGAGAAGAAAGATATGTAAATTTTTGGTAAGCAACAATAACTGAGCAATAGATACGACTGGTTCCCCGGCACGTTCGTTTCTTTCTATGGGGATGTTGAAATGATTTTTTTTTTCTTTCGGGTGACAACACTTTCAGGTGCTTTGTTATCCAGTTCCAAGCATCTCCACAAAGTTTTTACACAGTGTAGCCAAAAATTTAGTTCATGGCGGGGATGGGGAGGCAAAGTGAGATTAAGAAGTTGCCCCAAAAGGGAATCTCTTAACATTGAAGGACGATTTACGGTATGTGGTCGATGGGTTCACAACAAATATGTGCGATGTCAACAGTCGGTAAGATGCCCTAAACCCTTAGCCCCGGAAAGAATGACCTCACTTCAACTCCAGATGTCGAGATATCCGTGCTGAGGTCTAATAGACTTATAAGTCAAAAAATAAAACCTGTGCGTAAATGAATACCTTTCGTTTCGTGGACAGCATGCATAGCTTTCTATCATTCCAGATATCGCTATTTCGCGAGCTTAGACAACGCCTTAAAAAACGAAGCGATTCTTAACCCCTGGAAAACCCCTTGCCTTAAAAAAAATCCAACTCACAACCTTATAAATAATACCAGGACGTTGAAATCCAAGAAAGTGCTAGACATTATGGTCATGTAAATCATCTTCCAAACCACCTCAAAATGGAAGCTATTTGAGAACAAGAAGGACTCTAGGAGATATCTTTGATCCTCCGAAAGATTAAAAATCATGCACATTACTACCTAGAAGAAAATGAAGGTTTTCGTCAACATTTTATATCTTTGGGTTCATTGAAATAAAAGTTTGAAAGGATTTCTTCAAAAGATGCAGCGGACGATACAATCAAATCTTCTACACGGTAGAAGAACAGCTGTTCTGTTCCTAAGTATTCTATATGCAGATCCAGGAGCTGTGAGTGAATGAACGAAAGCTGTGGCCTAATCTTTTATATAGGTTGCATCACTCTTGGAACTTGTATCTTTATATCCTTTCTATCTTTTCAATGACCCAACGTTAGCGCTACCCATGGAGGGACTTAAGAACGTCCTGAAATAAACTGAAGGGCACCATATGAGCTGAAACAATCCAGAATTGAACAAGAGGGCTGAATGCCCATTTTATCACATTCTTAGCCTAGAAATCGAAAGCCAGCCTTTGTTAAATAATGCAGATCGGAAGCTAGGAACATGCGTATAACAATGGTCCCCATAGGAACTGGGAATATTATTGAAAACTGGATAAACTACGATAAACAATCGAATTTTGAGCCCTTGACTTTAGTGACTTCAGACTGTGAATGTGAGCAGCAAGAGAAGGAGGCCATCTCCTAAAAAATTGACCTTGCAAGAATTGTGAAAGATGTACCACGAAGGTTAAAGGCAAGCACCGATATTAAGTCAGCAGTAAATTAACGTACCAATGCTGAAAATGGAATTTGAACTATGCTAAAAAAATAAAGAAGAGCGACTTGAAGCAATATAAACTCAAAGCATTTCCTTAATTAAGTCACACCCCCCTTTTCTTAAGAATTGTAAAAGAATAGAATTATTGTACTGTCTTGAAATCTCTGAAGTCATCAGCATTGGTGTAACCATGATTCACGCTAAACGTAGTAGAATAGTAGCAAACGCTAGTAATAGCTGGTAGCTCTGGTTTTGATGGGCCGTTTCCGTTTGGTATGTGAGCGGACATGAGAAGGTTAAGAGATGAGCTTAGTTTTTGTACAGTCGGGTAATAAAGAATAGTAATCTACGTGCGGAGTATTATTAATTCAAGCACCAGACGTCACAGAATTGCATCTTAAGAGGGTCTTTTCATTTATATTTCACACAAGGTAATTTACCTTTAGAAGCCTAGACCTGAAAGAAGATAACCTGTTAGAGTAAGGAACTAAACGAAAAGAGCAAAGGAAGTAGGAAAGATATCTGACACATTACAAAGAACCGATAACTGGATGGAATAGAAACGTGTCTGCATCGAATACAGTAGAATTTTCAAGATAATACTGTAAAGACATAGACGGATCCTTAAGCGAGAGAAGAGTAGTATTTTGCAATCGCTAAAGAATCCTGATGAGTCGCGTACAAGAGTGGCGATTCCCACCACTCGATAGCACAACGAAAAGTAGGGAGCAATGAATGCCAAGCTAAAATCTTTAACCCAAGAAAGATCGGGAAGGCAATTCATCCATTCGAATTTTTTATGATCCTATGCTCTAGTGGAGAAAGCAAGTAACAATTCCATTCCCATGCAATCTTCTTGGAACCTCGTTAATTCTAGGATATATCCCATAGAAATGAAAAAATTACCCTTGAATGAGATGTCACCAGGTAGTGTTTGAATTCGCTCGGGAGTTCGACAGAGCAGGGTCGAATGTTAATCGTGGGTGCGTAAATGGCATTTTATCCCCTTCCCAGAAAGATCTCTCATTTGTGTTCATTCACTGAAAGAGCTCTCATGATGTTGAGAAAATTTCGGTCGAATGAGATGGTCAAATGTGCTCCCGTAGAAATTTCACCAAAGAAAAAGGGTAACACTTTCAGGGGTAGTCGTCTCGGCAATGTTTTCAATTGGCCCTTAAGTATAGTGTTGTATGGAGAGCGAGCGCCATGGAGTCTCAGATGTTGCCAGTATATCAGAACATGTGATCGAATTAGCAGCAAGAGCGTCTGTCGAGAAACTAAAAATTCTTTTTAAACGCTCTGGTCACCAAAGGATCCACCTAATACCTTAATCGAATTGGGGTTTGGCATGTCTTATAGTAGACTTTTAGTAGATTTGATCGTGAGAGACTTGTTCCGGAAACCTGCCTATAAATTTGACAATTCTCATTGGATACAGAGGCTCTTATGTAGAGAATAGAATTCTAAAGAATTTTGGAGCAATATTCTTTCGGCCCATTTCATTTTTCCGAAAATAAAATTCGATAAAATTAAAAGAAAATAAAAGAGTACTCACCTCGACAGTATCTTTGATACACAGCCATGACTAACCCGTAACTGCCTAGAAATATCACATGGACGGACACCGTTGTGGGCTAATTCGACGATTCGTTGTCGAACAACATCGGGTAAAGGTCGGCCATTGACGAAAACTCCACCCAATTGATTTACACCACCATGACCTGAAACAAAGAGGGTGAAAGACGAAAACTAGAAAAATATTCTTACAAATTATAATTGAAATAAAATATTGGAATAGAACTTGAGGGTGCAGGAGTATAGCACGCTGTAGAGGTGT
The DNA here is from genome assembly GCA_006980735.1 of Dasypogon diadema. Lineage (NCBI taxonomy): Eukaryota > Metazoa > Arthropoda > Insecta > Diptera > Asilidae > Dasypogon > Dasypogon diadema. The sequence continues at coordinate 21,781 of QYTT01082117.1, forward strand.
GCATTTGTTGCAGATATAAAAGTGTAAAAACAATAGAACAAGAAATGCCACCGGTGACGAACATTTGATACAATTTCCATGGTGTTCAATTGCAGGTGGACAGGAAGAGGAAGGCTGGAAAGGTAAGACAAGGTGAAATTAAGATTTGTGCGCGGTGTAAACGTAAACGACACCACCCTCACACGATTCAATCACTCACATTGACATACCACCGTGCCACAACTATAGTAGGTTGCACAGAGCTCCGTGGGGATGACAAGTTTATTTTTGTCTGCGGTACATAGGTATATGGTCTATCTGGTACCGAAGAAATGGATACTTTTATCGCGAAACGTTACTATTATCTTTATCAACTTGTTTCAGGTCGATATCAAGTGACAATGGTGACAGTGACTGAGAAGTATTATATAGAATACCTTCAGTAAAAGAGAAGAAGGGGAAAAATCGGATTCGGTGGATGATTTTGCACTTGCCTTATATCCCCTTCTCACATCTCCCAAGGGCATCTGTTTCGTTTGTTAGATACAGTGGAGTCTGGTGGACAGATTTTATCTCCCATCTTGGATGAATTTCATGTAACACCGGTTTCCGTCATTTTTCCTCCAATGTAGCTATGCAGATACGAATTTCGTCATATTTTACTAAAGTGTTGCACTTTTACCATACGAATTACGAAGGGACAGGAAAACTGCACGGGCACGCATCATCTCATCTTGCATCTGGCGGAGTAAGTCGTGGCAGCCAGAAAAGATTTTCACTCGAGCTCCTCACAGATTTACGCTTCACACGAGCTGCTGACATTTTTGTTAATTAGTGAAATTTTAATTGCGTCCATTAGGGAAGAGAATGAATTTAGTTAAACGTCTACCCATACCTTCTGGGTTCTGGGCTATATACGCTGATTAGCGCGCTAGCTGCACGGTCCATCCAGCCACAAGCCACAGCCAACCTGTCACCACCTTGTATATCATTTTGGGGGACCCATCATCATATTCATCCCTTGCACCCGAACAGTCTGCCAATACCGCCATCGGTTGTCGTTTCGCCTTGCCGCCCAGGAATCTGACACTATCAGCGGCACTTGATTGATGCACATTTTCACTGCAATTTAAGATACTTTTGTGTGGTTTTCTGGGTTGTGCATCATTTAAGATGGCGGTGGTGTGTGGCGAGTTAATTAGTGCCACAATTTTTGGCCCTTTTCCATTTTGCTTCTATTCAGACTGTCTAATCGCAGGGGGCGATCAACCAGACGATGATACTACTGATGATGATGTCGCTGATGAGATGAACAATTTAACACAAAATGGACTGCAACTGGCGGTAATAGCAGCAACCGCTTATATAATTCTCTTGCACTGAGCAAATCTCGACATGTGGGCAAAATGCATTATAATTTTCCTGCCTTCTGGTGCTCTTGGTCCTTCTGCCGGGAGATTACCATCAAATAAAATAATACAACGAAAGTACCCTTTTCCCTTACCCTTCCATCACTGAGCATGGCTTGGAAATGTTGCTTGTGATGGTATCAACAGCTCTCCTGACTACCTAGATATACTTTCTAGCTCAGCGACAGAAATTGAGCATCATCAGGTCACCACAGCAATTCGGGATGGACCATTACCACCACCACCAGCACCACCGTCGCCACCCATCACTCCATCAATCCATCTAATCCTGTTCGATACCAGGAAATAAATTTTATCGTGCAACTCCCAGATAAAATAAATCCCCCAGTGTGAGTGACATATGTAACCAAGTGAGCCACTTGGATTCAATTAGCACTCAAGCGGACCGCTCACTAAAAACCTGGTGGATTCAATGAAACGCACCCCTCCCTCCTGTTGCTTTGGCGTTGTTTTTATTCCTCCAAATATGACATAATCCCGTTATCGTGTTATCATTATCGAAACATTTGTCGAGAAATTGAAAGAATCCTCTAGAATTGCCCATATGCTTGCCCGGCTGTACTTGGGAAGATACGGCTCAACCGAATGCCCAGAAATGGAAGGGTGCTAGTTGTAAACGGGAAGCCGATCACCCCCATGGAGAAAATCTTAATCAGATTTTTATTGCACTTAAGTCGCACTATCAACAGGACAACGGCAGGGAAGGTTGCAGAGGGTTGAACAATTAAGTGGATAACATGGGCTTCTGCATGTTTAACACGTTCAAGATAAGGATCTGGATAAGAACCCCAACTCGAATTTTTTGAGGGTTTCAAAAATTACCGCAAATAATAAAGTGGAAGTGGAAGTGCAAATGCTCAGCAATTGTTAATGGCAATTCTGATGGTCCTCAATTCAATAAATTTTACGGGGAAGTAATAAAAATATGTCCTTAGATGTGCTGAACCTCCCTCGTAGGGAGATTAACGAAGGTAAAATAATATTTTGTAGTCCTGAAGAGGGTCTTCGGATGCGTAGATTCTATTTTAGATTACATCTGAACTCCACCAAGTATTACTATCATCATGACAGGCTAGGATCTAATCCCCATTCCGATCGTGCCTACAGCCCATGCTTGCTTGGTTGGGGTGGAAAATATTTGTTGCACATTTAAAACGTTCAACTTCTCAGAATCGACGAGTTTTTCGCACAGAATTTGCATGCATTCTCAGGAGGTCGCCCGCTATCTTAATCAATGCCATCAAGCAAGAGATTCTTGGAGGCCCTTGATGATTGTCAAAGCAATACTTGTCATGAACAATCGTGTTTCAAACTGAGCCTAAATTCCTTTGAGGCTCTCAGATCAATCTAAGCTAAGCTTTAGAAACTACATTCGAAGGACTGTCTCGTTCCTGCTTTCCAACAAAAAAGGATAAATTTTACTCAATTTCCTTCAAGCTCATGGAAACCGATCTTCACCCTGTCACTTCATACTGAAAGGCTAACGGTACTGAATAACTTTATTGTTAAGTATATGAAAGAACACTTTAGGGCAATTAAAAGTGGACTGCACCATGTTTTTCTGAGCCAAAACACGAAAACTCCTGACCCTGTCCTAGATGCTTGTCTCTCAAAAGTATGGTTTGATCATGTAAAATGATACTTCGAGGGTTTACAGAAATGTGTAGACTCCTCAAGATCACCACTTCTGGAAAAATAAGTTAATTACGGCAGCTATATTGATATAATGAGTGGAGATTGTTAGTATGGTAGCTCAGAATAGGTATTAGGGCTTAAAATAGCAGCACATCAAACCAAAGAATGGGTCAAAATGAAAACCAAAAGTTCGCATCTCTCAGGGGACATCAAATCACCAAATTTAAACCACCATGAAGTCCTTAAGGCAAACGAATTACTCCAGTGTATCGCTTTCTTTTCAACATAATTCCCCTACCTCTCACCCCCATTTTCCGGCTATGTCTTTAATTCATTTTCTTATTTAATTTTGTCAGCAAATTGAGTTTCCTTAAGTCACAAAATGGAAGGAAACATCTTCAATAAAGAAAATCTCGTCGGCTGTTATTTATCCACCAGAATGATACCTATTCCTTCCCCCATTAACATATTGCGATTATCCGGGTGGATGTAATTTCAGGCTATTTTATCCTGTCACCAATCTCCTACCTCGTCATCTTTCCGCTCCATTTTAAGCCACCTTTTAACACACACCTCTGTAGAACGTTGCCTTATGGGTATTCGTCCGTCCTCCAGATTCTTCATTGGAAGACGAATCTTAAATTGTATTAAAATGGAAATTTTTTCCTCCAGGTTTTTTGTCCTTTTCCTCCTATTGCAATAAAAAAATTTAATTAAGCCGCAATATTGAGCTTTCCCCTAAATTTTAAAGGGAATGGGGAATACGAGGACATGTCCTGTTTCTAGACTTAAACAAGTTTTGAATTAATTTCCTCCAATGGATCTGGACGTTAAGTATCCGCTTTTTTGGGAAGTTTTGGACCACAAAAGGCTGAATAACGTAAGATTTTCATTGGTATTACCAAAAGAACAACAGAGCAGTTAGGCAGGGCATATTCTTCACAAAAAGTCTCTGGATTAGCACAACCAGGATTCACTTCGGATTCATAAACTTATCAGACCGCACTTAAATGCACTTATGATCCCCATGATCCGATTCGAATCCACCTATAACTGAACAATATCTGAAAATTCGTGATAAGCGCATTTTCTTTATCTGAAAGCCGAACACCATGCAAGACGTGTTCAAGGAGATTCCAACAAAACCAAATCCTCTCGAAATATTTGAAATTTTGTAAGCACTAAGGAAAATGGGGTAGAAAACGAAAAAAATACGGTAAATAAGACAGGCAGAGAGACGGGAAAATTTGGTCCACACACACACACACACACACACTCCTTACCTTACCCACCACCTGAAATGGTGGTATTCGTGTGATTCGTATGCCTGATTTCAGTTCTATGGCCTCGCAAGTGCACCCATTTATCTAATGTATTTTTGGGTGAAGACCAGGTAAAAATGGACTGGAGGGATGCGCGGAAGAGGAAAATAAAAGGAAAATGTTTCGATTGATTCCATTCGATTGAGAAGTACCCAAATGGAAAAGGTAATTTTTTTGTGTGCATACTCTCCTTTTACATCCGTAACCATGGAAGAGTTTTGCTCACAATTCTGTTCAGTATTCGAGCAATGGGTTTTTCTGGAGATTTCCACTATCCAGAAAGGCAGGAGTAAATTGACAAGGATGAAGGTAATACGATGTTGAAATAAGCGAATTTTTATGCTTTTAAGTGGAAGGAAAAAATCAATCTTCAATCAAAATTATGAATAAAATACGTATTGGGGTGAAAGAGATACTTATGGTAGAGGGACGCTCCTTAAGTAGAAAAAACTTTAGGAAGAGGATTATACCAATTCCACACCCGGAGCGACTAAAACTGCAGCAAATCCCGCACTACGCTATATAACAACAACGTTTAAAATTATTATCGTCTCTCTTGCCCGAATCCAGGTGGGGAATCGTTTTTCCAAGAAAGAGTTTAGTACCCGTTCCGTAAGTTGCCCAGCTCTTCCAACACTTTGCCTAATCAATCCCAGCGAGGCATGTCCTAACAGCAAAATATCTTCTAATTTCAGGAATGTTTCCTTCCATTAGAGTTACTTCATTCGCAGAGCATATCCTGCTGAAAACCCTCCCTCCTAGGGTTGGAGGAGGAGGCCTATGAGTCCGAAGCAAAGACTGGAATCGTAACAACATACCTGAAGCAAAGTCCAGACAAATTCGCGTAACTTTCAATAATATTAAATGTGAGATCCAGGCGGCTGGAGCACTAGAACACAGAAAGTTTTAGGTAGAGGATCCCATTGAACAAATTAAGGATAGTCTTCCCCGTAACGACGACATTAGTTATGAATACAATTGCATTCGCCCACATTCAGCCCCGTCTAAAGAACTGATGACTTATGGGATTTCACACAACAGAAATCCTGGGCTGTAGCCCACGACTTGAATGGAAAATTTCTTTTTTTCTAAATTTAAGTCCCTCTAACTTGTCATAATTGCCAGGTTTCCAGCCCAAATTTTGTAGGTTTTCGCAACAGGCTATCCCTTTGCACTGAGCCGCTCAGAGGAAGATTTGAAGACTCAATTTTCACCTACTTCCACATATCCGATTAAAATAAAAATTAGCATCTGTACATGATTCCAGCGGCACTAGATTTTAGGACTTCAACATTATAGAAATTCTAGATGACGCCGCCAATATAGCGGCCGAATTTTGTCATCGATGTTCGAGATTTTCGAGGTTGATGTTAATATTCGCAATGGCAGTGCAAATATGGCGGATGGAGCCTTTCATTTAAGGCCCGATCGAAACAAAATAGATATATTAGGATCTTTGGTTAAAAATTATTGGACCAATATTTGTCGAGGCGAATGTGGTGGAAGGATTTTATTATTTATGATCCCATTCCACTCGAAATTGGTATATGAAGTTTTTCGGGGTTACGGATTACAGACTTTTGGTCCAAATTTAGAAATCCAAAAAGGCTGCGCCAATATAGGGAACGAATTTTGCCATTTGTGATCTAATTGAAATTCAAATTTCAAATTTATTTATGGAACCGCACACAAGAAGCATTACAAATTCTTATATGTATTTGTACACACATGAGCAGATGCAGAAAATGAATGCAAGTGAGAACTTACCAAATAAAAATAACACGATTAAGAATAATAAGTTTTAAATTAATCAGATCAACTTAATAACACTTAATAAACTGAAAATAAAATAATAAAACTAAAAAGAAAATCAAAAACCATTCGAAAAACCCCCACCCATGCCCGATTATGGAAAACCTCACTAACAAAAAAAAACATCCGCAGGTAAACTATTCCAAGCAAGAATAGCAGATATGAAGTAAGAGTTCTCCTGGGCAGAATAACGATACCCAGGAATTGCCAAATTATTATGTCGCATAGAGCTTAGAAATCTAAGTTGGGTAGAAAGGTAAGACGGTTTGCCAGAGTTAATAATTTTATGAAGTAAAATTAGCGATCGCCGTTGGAAAAACTCCGAGAGTGAGCAGTCCTTGTTTCTATATTCGATCATATTTCTGAGATCGAATCGCCTAAGCCCGTAAATAAACCGGACAAAATCATTAAACGCAACATTTAACTTTCTGGAGCGTAATGCGTAAAGCAATACGAATCCCTGCTCTGTAAAATTATGGACCCGTCGAAAGAAGGTTTACTTTTTTCTAAGCCAAAGAAAAACTTCAAAAAGGAAAAAAGACCTCCAGTCTTGATATTAACTGCAGGAATAATATTCTCCAGCCTCACCTTTTCATGGTTTCGTTACGAAAACTCCCCGGTATCAATGTTGAGTCGAATGGGGCCATAAATGTCAAACTTCATTCGCCATATCGGCGCCGCCATCTTGAATTTTTATTATATAAAAGTGTTAAAATGCATCGTCATCGTCACGTATGCATGCTGATTTTCAAGTTGATCGGATATGTAGAAGTAGGTCATTTTTGCACAACAAGATTCTAATGACACATTCTTACAGACACAGTAAGTTAAATGAAAACTATTACTTTAAAAAAAATCATTTGATGACAAGGAAAAAGTTATAATTGGTTTAGATTAATTGTGTTATACCCTAGAATTAGGGAAGAAAACAATGTAATAAGTATGTAGTGAACAGTGTTGAATTCTGATATATGCGCAAGGCCATGTGACCTTCAACTCTGCAGGCCGTCCAGCTTTACAAAAAATATACGATTATATATGACGTGGATTGATTTTTAAGGAGTATTCCGATCAGTCCACTAAAATAATTTTTTATTAGTAGCTCAATGTTTCGAATACTTGTACAACTCTTCTTCGGGAGGTTTTTAGAAGAATTAACATGCTGCGTGTGGCTAATTTCCCGGGGAATAACATTCAAAAGCTTTCTCAGTACAAATGCATTTTAACACGTAATTCTCCCACGAAAGCTATGACGCTACTTATTAATAGAACATTTTTACTTCTCTCTGAGAGTAATCAAGGCCAAAATAGTGATTAAGTGCCCCTTTTTGTGTCGCGTAGTTTTTGTCTCAAACATTTTATTCACAAATATATGTATAATTACTGAATATTGATTTAAGGGGTTATTTGACCTTGAGGTGACCCCTATAGATCATTTTCGCCCATAAGTGAACCACATATTTGAAAGTAAACTTTTACACTCTCTCAATTTCCGATGTCAAAAATGGAGTGTTATATTAAA
>QYTT01082117.1:29500-58767 GCA_006980735.1 Dasypogon diadema
CTATGACGCTACTTATTAATAGAACATTTTTACTCTTCTCTGAGAGTAATCAAGGCCAAAATAGTGATTAAGTGCCCCTTTTTGAGTCGCGTAGTTTTTGTCTCAAACATTTTATTCACAAATATATGTATAATTACTGAATATTGATTTAAGGGGTTATTTGACCTTGAGGTGAGTAAACTTTTACACTCTCTCCATTTCCGATGTCAAAAATGGAGTGTTATATTAAAAATACATTAAGCTAACCTCCAAATGACCTCTAAATTTAAACCCGAAACGAGCTCAAGATCAATGCGAAATGCTCCCTTTTGTTGTGTTCCAAAAGATTTTTCCCCGAAACATTTACATTTCGAGATATTCGCCCGCCCCTTTACATTTTCTGTACTCTGTATATTATATAGACATTTTTGAAAAAAAAGACATACATACACTTACCCACAAAATTGAGCATACACCTTCATTCAAAACGAACTTGTTTAAAGAGATTTTCGTAACAAAATTTTTATATACAAATCTTGTCAAAATTAATATAGGTAACAAAAGCAACGTGAGATAAAATTAATATATTAATGAAGCGTATGTTATTTTTAAACAAGTTCATTTTGCTCAATTTTGTGAGTAAGTGTATATTCTAAATATTTTTATTCAAAACAATTTTCTGGGACGCAGAGATTACATACGATCGCATTTTGCGTTAGATTTATTAAATTTCAAGGCTCTAGCTTAAAGCGTTCTCGAGATAGCGCACGGGGCAGACAGACAGACAAACAAACAGACAGATAGACAGACAAGCAAACAGACGGACAGACAGGCGGATATCTATTAAAAGATTTCTTTTTTGCTCTCATTGTATTATTTATATTTTCATGCGTTACAAACGCTTGCTCAAAGCTATAATACCCTACACGCTTCGAAGTAGATGGATAAAATTCTATACACAAGCAATTCAGTAAAACCAGGACATCCTGGCAAAAAACAAGCCAAAGTGAGCGACCCCTTCAAAAAGTTGCCATGTCAAGTTTTATTTATTTTAAGTTTTGCGACCGTTATGAAAATACGTGTAGATAGGTTTTCGAAGCCGTTTATTTCGAATTTGGAGTCAAATCAACAGAATGCTCACATAATGGCGGACATACAGTTCTTTGGGGTTGCTGACTATGGATTTGACATTAACTTTCAGGCATTCAAGATGGCGGATTAAATATGGGAGATCGGAAATGTTATTTTTTTCGAAAGTTTTGCGATCGTCATGAAAATAAGCCTATATAGCTTTTCGAGATTCAAAAGGTGTTCTAACTGCCAGCGGAATGTTCACAAAGTGGCAAATACTGTTCTAGGGGTTACTGTTTACGAATATGGCAGTTACTTTTGCTAATTCAAGATGGAGAATCCAATATGGTGGACTCATTTTTAATAATGGTATGGGATAGTCATAAAAACATGTATTTATAGGTTCTTGGATTCCCTGATTAGGATAATGGATTTTAAAAAGTTCATGGATTGTGTATAAATTCCGAAATATGGAACAAATGTCTAACTAAACCTTGGGAAATTACCAGACGGGTTAATATGGAAAAAAATATTAATTCAATTTGATGTTATAAACACTATTATAATATTGTACATTAATCAATATGTGTGGAATTTATTTGTAATTGATATATTACGAAAAAAGGGAATATTTTTTCGCACCGACTTCAAATATTTCTTTATAAAATCCGAGTAAAGTATTGTAAAATATTAACATGAAATTATTTAATGCTTTTTATGGCGTTAAAAATGTGCATTCGATTGTATTTTTTTAAAAGGTTTTTACTTAAAAATGTCTTCATGATAATAAGGTAAAGGAGTGATAGAATATCTGGAAAGGTTAAAGTTTAGGGAAAAATTGTTTGGGCAAAAGTTGGAGGGCAAAACAAAGAGCTTGACCCAGAGTCAAATTAGGACGTCAACTTCATTTCTTCAATGTAACACCCCATTTTTAACACCGGAAATGAAGAGACCGTAAAATTTTACTTCCAAGCGTGTGATTCACTTAAGATTCAAAATCACTTCAAGATCAAATAAAGTAATTATGCTTTTTGAAACAAAAGTTATCCGATACAAAGACAACACAAGACTTAGCCATTATTTTGGCCTTAACAACTGTCAAAGATTTCAAGATATTCCACCGTCCTTTTACATTTTATTTACATTTTATTTGTATACTCTATGCGTATGTAGAGTATCGTAAGTCTAAGTAATAGTTTGTAATCCCCAAAAGTATCCATCATCGGGCAAATAAACTACATATCGACGCTTGAAAGCAAAATGGGTTAAGCGAGATTTTTAGAATTTTACCGGGGAAAGAAAAACGCAATGAAGTTACAATTTTTAAAACAGAGTTATCTGCAAATAGGAATCAGTGGAAAATCAGGAAAGTTGAGGAAAATATATTATTTTGCTTAAGTCAAGCAAAAAACCTAGGCTTAAATAATGAAGCAAATTTTATATGTTTAAAGAAGGAGATTATAATAGCGCGTAGCTTTTGTTAAAATGGATATAACTTCAGAACGGTTTCTCCAATCGACGAATGGAGCTCATCCATCTAACCGCACATAAAAATTACTACCAAGTAACAAATAATCGCAAATTGAAGTACTTTTTTTTTAAGTGAGATTTACTCCGAAAAACACTTGTAAAATGTCCACATGAACAGAAAATTTCTTTCCAGGTGACTAAAGAAAGTGTTTCGATCACAGCAAGTTAAGTGCAGACATTCACAATAAACAGTCATAAATTTTCTGTGATTTGAATAATTTCACAAGGAAATTCTTACAAATTACATGAGGTAGAATTTCCCGTTCAAATTCCCCATAGAAATTGATCATGTCATTTAACTTGCTGTGTACGCAACTGAACCCAAGATGGAAGCACTTGGTAGACATAAACATTTTAAAATTAATTAACTTTTTTGTAGGTAGAAATAAAACAAATGAAATAATCTCAATTTTCTAAAAACGTTGCTTATCCCATTTTACTTTTCAATCGTCGATATCCATCGATGAAGAAAAAAAAATGCGGTTTAATACCATATAATGATGGTGATAATTCGAGAGCCCTTTGAAATTTACAGCGTTGCCTTATTAAGTCTGCAATATTTTTATATAACATTGGCTTCTCTATTCCAAAACGAAAGCTCTCCCGCTCCACGAAAATGTTGAGTACAAAAGTTACCAAAATTACTACAAATATTATTTTAACCTACAATTCATCTTCATTTATTTATAATGTTTTTTAAAGCTTTTTCCTCGTCGTTGGTGTGGTACTAAGAGGTGCGTCCAAAAGTTGCGGCTAGCCTGCATATTTGAAGGTCAGCAGCGAAAACCTAAGAATAATTAGCCGCGGCCAATTCAGTACATGCTCATTAATTTCTTTTCTTCCCTACATTTAGGGTATAATTGGTCTAAACCAAGAAAGAAGAAAGATATCTTAAGGAACATTTGTGCATTAAAATTGTGTTTTCATAAAAAATAAGAGATTGTTAGTATAAACATATTTATTAGGTTTATTTTACTCTTTACTCATACCCGTCAGCTGAAGATAAGGATAATGAGAGGGGGAGTAAGAAAAGAAAACTTGGAGCTTTATTTATGTGAGTTTTTATTGAGAGGAGAAGTAAAAAAGTGGGAAAAAATCCGTTTATTGCTCCTCTTAAGGATATAAAGAAAGTATATTCGAGTACAGATTAAAGCAGCTTGTACTTCCATTAATCAGTCCTTTTTAGTACTACCAAATATCAAACAGAAACAGAGAGTTGTAACTTGAGCTATTACCAAATAATTGAGAACAGTAAGTACTAAGTGCCCAACTACCTTTTCATCGCCCGCCCTGCATTTAAGAACTACGGGACGCCAAACTGATAAAATGGAAGATTTTTCTTCCTTTTGTTTAAATTTCAACGATCTTCCCGCTAAATAATTCTTTTACCAAGTTTCTCTCCCAAAATTTTGTGCTTTTTCGCAGCAGGCCATTCCTCTTCCAGTGAGCTCCCACGCTAAGATATTACAACTTTTAGAATCTTGTGCAACTGCACTTATAGGTGCAAAGTTTCTCCTCTTTAACATTTAAGTTACTCTAAATTATAAAAATTGCCGGGTTTCTCGTCCAAATTTTATACTTGTTCGTAACAGACCATCCCGTTTCCATTGAGGCATCCCGAAACATTTTGTCCAAAAAGAAATCCTGTAGGCCATAATTTACGCGAAAATTTTCACATTTAATTCATTCTAACTTCTCAGAATCGCCAGGTTTTTCGTCTCAAATTTTGTACGCGTTCGGAACAGAACGTCTATTTTTCACCAAACCCCGCCGCATAAAAATCTAATTACCTTTAGGATTTTGTGCAAAAAAGTTTTCGGCTATAAGATTTCATGACTTTTGGAATTTTCTACAAAAAAAGTATGGGCTGTAGCCCATAAGTTGGGTAGAAAATTCCCTTTTTCAATATTTGAGTCCGTCTAACTTCTCAGATTAGCCGGGTTTCTCGTCCAGATTTTTTACATGTCCGCACCAGCCCATCCCCTTTTCACTGAGAGACCCCGCGGCAAAATTTAAAGGCTTTCAGAGTTTTCTTTTTAGCTTAAATCGCTCTAGCTTCTCATGATCGCTGGATTTGTCGCCCAAATTTTGCACATGTTCGCAGCTGGCCATCCTCTGTTCGCCGACCTCCAACGCGGCAAGATCTTATTTATATGACCTTTAGAATTTTGTGCAAAAAAATTCCTGGACTGTAGTGTAGCCCACAATTTAAAGTGGAAAATTTCTTTTTTTCATTTTAGATTCGCTCTAACTTCTCAGAATCGTCAAGTTTCTCAGTAGGTCATACTCTTTCGATCGAGTGTCCCCGGAGTAAGATCTGATGACGTTCAGAATTTTATGCAAAGAAACTTCTGGACTGTAGCCCACAATCAAATTTTTTTTATTGAAATTTTTTTAAAATTGAAATTGTTCTTCTAAACTTCTAAGAATCGCCGAGTTTCTCGCCCAAATATTTCACGTGTTCACAGTAGACTACCCCCTTTGAGCGCCTCCCCGGCTAGATCTGATGATTTTTAGAATTTTGTGAATAGAAAAATTCGAACCACTGCGGTAAACGATTACAAGTTCTCCATCCTCCGATGAGGATTTTACTACTTTTATAACCTTTCATGATACAAGAAAAATTCTTTGGCCATTTCATGCCAAGGACATTTAGTATTTTGCCTTTTATATAGTAAAAAAGAAGGCTGGACACAAGAGAAGTTCTCACAAAATGTCTTACAGAATTCTTCTTTGCCTGAAACCAACTAAGCATTATGCGGCTTCTTCCAGCCTTTCGATCAAAACTATGCTATATAAAATTAAAAAAGAAAACGACAAACGAAGAAAAATTAAAAGCAGAAAATCTGTGAGTCCATTGTTCAGTTGAATAAGAGGTCAACAGGAATCGCAATTTTTCTCAGCAGTTTTCTTCTGCTACCCACAAAAAAGGTCCAAAATTTCGTAGTGGAAGAAAAAAACACAATATTCTTACAGGTGTAGTATTCCATCATGTTCTGGTTGTAGCGATATGCCGTGGATAAATCCATCTTCTCCTCACTCTATCTGCAGAAAAAAAACACTACACTTGAATTACTTGAATTTTTCTATTTTTTTCAACGATTTCTTTTTTTAATTTGTCACAACATAGCGCACTTATGGACTGGTTTTTCTCATTTTTATTTTCTCAAAATTTGCAGAACACTTTTAAATTTTGCACCAGTTTTTTCTTTCTTTTTTGAAAATTCCTTTCGTTAAAAATTTTCAACATTTTTTTGTTTTGTAGCTCACTTCCCTTCGTGATTTTTTGATTTCGTTTTCTGTCTATTCCTTCCCTGGATTTTATAAAAAGGCGACCCTATTAAGAAACTTCCGAGGATATTTGAAAGTCATGACGAGATTTTACTTTGTTTCTGTATTTTTTTACTTTTTTAAAGTTCTTTTCTTTTCTCCGTTTTTATAAAAAAGCACAAGACAAAGGAGGAAATCCAGCAATCCAGCACTACGAATTAAAAAACACTCACTCCCTATCAAAAATCACAAATTTCCTGGTTGTAAATTCCTCTTCAAATTCAAAATTTTCCAAAATACACTTTCCCACCGTTCACAGAAAATACAAAAAAAAGAAAAGAAAATTTGTTTCAATCACAGGTAAACAAAAGAGCACACAGAAGGAAAAACTGCCTATCGTCTTCGATATTGCGGGTCGAAAAATAGTAATCACTAATCACCCACTAGAACACCCGAAAAAAGTAAAAAATAGGAAAACACGCGCGACACTAAGGACTCAAAAGTGGCGATACCAACGTGTTTGCAATTCGATTGTCACTACTCAAAAAATGTGAACGCCGCCGTAACAAAAACACACATCACACGACAGAGCACGGAGCATGGAGGATGTTAAACGTGCACACAACACAACACCCAACGGTGCAGCAGAGCAACTCGCTCTATCAATAACCACACACCACCAGAGCACAACGGAGTGGCACAGAGTAGGACGCCATTGTATAGTTAGTAAATTTGTGCACACCCTGTTTGCAGTAGTGGTCGCAATTCCCACACCTCTTCGGGTGGTATACTATCAACAATCACAGTTTCCTTTCTGCCACTGATAACGATGATGTTGATGATGATGTTGGTGATGATGATGATGGTGATGTCGGTGATGATACCACCGACAGAAGTGGCATTGCCACATCTCTCACATGTCAAATCTTGAAACTGAAAGAAAGTGTTCTACACTACTCTGTTTCAGTAGGTGCTGATGCTGGCTTGGTTTGTTGCTGCAAACACCTTGTCACTGGATGATGTGTAGTAATACTAGACGGGGAGGCTCGCTATCACTGCCTCGCTAGACACTAACAATAAGAACCTAGTTGGGCGTATGTGGGTGTAATGTTAGGTGGTCTAGGTTATCAGATCAGATACCAAGATTTGCTCAATTGAGGAGAGGATGCGCAGAAACATAAAAAAAAGTCTGGACAAGAGATGGCAGTGATGATGACTAGTGGGCAAAAAAGATTTACTACTCTGCACCTATCTGGATCTGAGATAGACTAGCCTGAGATGATCTCGGAGATGAAACCTGATACAATTACGGAAATTGCCTTAAATGATCCGACCATGAGATACTTCATAGACGAATGCGGCATCACTTACATAATTCAGTAGCAGGTGTGGAAAGAGGCACACAACGATCTGGTCCCACTACCCCTCCAAAGCGCATCCCATACAGATAAAAACATGCAATAAATCCACCACTGTGACAAGTCGTTTATGTTTATTTGCAATAAAAAACTACGAGTTCTTTATCGCACAGATAGTTCATAATTCATCCATTACCCACCATAGGGTGAAAGGTACTGTTATGAAGGGGTGAAACTATCCAAACCAGCACCGTAAAATGAACAAGGGTTGTTGGTATTTCTGCAGTTGAATCACGGTCATCCCATTTTCTATGTCCCCTTTCCCTGGTGGCGTTAACCCGTTCTCAAGCGACTCTACCCCACTAGTCAATCACTTTTATGACAAGCACCTCGGGTATAAATATTTTGTGCAGAGTAGCATTCATTATACGCCTAATTGCCTCTATAAATCCCTGGAAAAAAGTATCACATAACAAAACAGGTCCTGGGGACAAGAGGATGCATCCAGAAGAGCAGTGTCGTAGTGATGAAAACTACTTCAAAATAAAATAGCCTAAAATACAAAATTGTCTAACTTTTCCACTGTTCGATGCACACCTATCCAGGGGGTGGAAACAAGGAGCGCCAAGTAGAAAAGATCACGTTAGAAAATGTTCTTCTGTTTTCCATCCTATCAACTATGAACAGGGAATGAATGAGAAAATCTCCTTTCTTTGTTTTTTTTTCTTGTACAGAGCATAATAATTTCTGCAAGCCTCCCATCCTGCCAGTTATGAAACAATAGAGCAAAAATTCTTTGGCAATACACAAAAGGAAAGCGTTAAATTTTCCTTGGTCTCAACGAATGGGAACAACCGGCAATACCTTCTCTTTGATGATAGTGGAAAAGCACCAGAATGTGTACACCTCATCCCCCGGACCAACCACCCAAAAACAAAAGACAAATTCCTGGAGACAAGTTCTGCGTGGAAGAGTATACTATCGCTCCCCCTGGATGGGGCGGGGGAGGCTGCAAAATAGTAAAAAAAGAAAAGGGAAGAATTTTCTTTTGAGCTGTGACTTTTCTCTGGTTTTCCAATGCCGCAAAACAAAATTTCGGGGTGGTCTTCCTTCATGTGTTGCTTCGTGCGCAACCGAATCTGAGACTAAAATGAAAGCATTGCACCGCCCCAGATTTTTGGATTCCAGTGTTCTAAGCCAATGAGCCATCAGCTATGGGCGTCTCGACGCCAGTCAGGAGAGGGTATATCATTGCTCCTGCCACTGGTCCCTATTAAAATTATGTTGCAGCTTGTCATTTATTGCTGGTGTCTGTGGTTGTACTGCTGCCGTTGCTACTGCTAGTGGTGTGCCACTCTAACTGATGATAGGAGAAATTCAAGGTATTGGATTTCCTCTCCTGGACCTGAAAGAGAGGATCCAAGGAATTTTCATCTGGGACGTATATGTACAAACGCAGAAGCAGGATTTTTTATTTTCCTTTCTTCAATGTGTGGGTGGATGGAAGTGCTCTTTCTGTACAGGAGTGACTTGGGAGTAGTGATGATGATGATAACGATGACTACGGCTAGTCGAGTAGAGGACCCTCTTCCTTTTGGTTGTGGTGGTGTATGCAACAATTCTTTTTTCTTAGACTGAAAGGTGTTTTTATCTCACAGCTTTTCCACCTAAATCAAGATTCCATCATACTACTGATAATCCCATATCCAGGAAATTTATAAGCAAGTGAACTCCAATCGGTCCGCGTCATCTAATTTGATCCTTCCTTCCGAAGGAACCTTTTTAATCCTCAGAAATTTCTTGTATTCTTGAGTGCTTATGAATTTTTTAGGGATTTTCTCAATCTTTTTCGATTTTGTTGTCCGTTTTTCACGTTTCGCTGGGTTTTAGTATCATAAGAAGGTGTGCACAATCCAGACTGTGTAGAAGGCTTTGAAAATGGTGTCAAATATCGTCAAAATTTAAAATTTAGGAAAATTTAGGAACTGTAACACTCTGGAATACGTAAATGGGTCAAATTAGCTCAAGCTCAGCAAGGGATTTCCAATCTTTTATAAAGGGTGGGTTAGAAATAGTACGTGAACTGTCCGTAAACTGTTCGTGAGCAGTCTAAAAGTAGTGCATGAACAGTCCAAGAACAGTGCTTGAAAAGTCTAAGAGCAGTAGGTGAACAGTCTAAGAGTAGTACCCGCCTAGGATTTTTTTTTCAAATTCTGGAACTCATTGTACTTGGGCGAGGAGGATTTTGAAGACCAATTGAAAGGCGATAGCAAAATTTGAGCATAAAACTCTGCGATTGTGAGAAGTTGTGACTACTTAAATATTAAACAAGCATTTTCTACCCAAAGTCCATAGGCTATAACACAGGAACGTTTTTTTTAAATTCTAAGAGCTATTGGACTAAGGCGCGTGAGCCCAATCGAACCGGGATGGCCTGTTGAAGACACGCACAAATTTTAGGCCAGAAACTCGGCGATTCTGAAAAGTTATAGCTACTTAAATATTAAGCAAAGATGTTCCACCCAAATTCTATTGGCTATAAGCCCCGGATTTTTTTCAGAAAGTCCCAAAAATATATGATCTAAGCGGGGGAGAAACTCGCTGATTCTGAGAAGTTGTGGCTACTTAAATATGAAAAAAGAATTTTCCACCTAAATTAAGTTAGGAGCCTTGCGTCGACAGTCTGCGAACTGTGACGTGCGTGATCAGTCTGAAATTTTTAAAAGTCCTTGAATCTAAACGCAAGGATACTTAATACGGAATGGTTCACCTCCTGAATGCACCTTCAAAACTTGGGCGATAAAGTTGATAGCATGCAAGTAACTCGAGGACAGGCCCTGGTACGATTGCGTTGAAATCTCAACAGATTCTACCGGACTTCTGCACATATACAATCACTTACTTTACCAGGGATATGTCAAAACCCCGACGACGATATTTTCTCCCACCTTAAACAATAACGCCAAATCTCGGCACAAGCACAAAAATCACCTTAATCTGAACAACTTCAAATGGACAGCATCACATCTCCATTTTCTTCCCTAGGCGGCGCAATAATAAAGGGATTTAAAAGTCATTTAACCCGAAAAATAATGAAAAGCCACTTCACAGATGGCAAAGGCAGTAAAAGCATAGGTACCTAGTGAAAGAGAGAGCACAAATGCCACAAGAAAAAAATGAGTAAAATCACTTCACATTAAAAGTGAAGTGCTATTCAATTGTGTGTCAGACAACAGCACGATGTTCCACAAGGGTCTACCTGAGGTCCTATTATACATCCAGCAATTGTTTGGGTATGTCAATCCCATTATTCGTGCATTTTTCAGCTTGAACAGCCAGCAGGGCTATTATCCCCTGGGATGATTGGCTTCTCACACTCGTAGGTTTGTACACAGGCTCTCTCAAAATCCCAACAAAAACATCCATTCAGGATGTTGATGGCTAACAGAAGGATGGAGGGGAACAAACAAACAAAGCAGATAATTTTAAGTGTTAAGCCAGATATGCGGGGAGGGAGGGGTAAAAATTTAATGCCAGGTAATAATTTATCCTCAATATCGGTGCGCACGGGTATATACAAAAATTGCAGCAGTTGCAGGGAAACCAACTTAAGCTAGGTCCTGTGAAAAGGACTTTTAATAAACTGTTCAATGTCGGCAGGGTGAAATGATTGAGTGCATTATTTTCAAGGGGAAGTCAAGAGTTTTGTGCAGTTTATGAACACCCTGTAAACATATTGAAGAGGATAAAAATGTCAAGAGGAGAGTTAATCTGCGTTCAATTGTACTCATGATCATGGGATTGGGTAGAGAGATAGTGTGTAATTTTTTGTGTGCACCTCTGAGGGGAGGAAAGCTGAAAGCACAAATCATAACACTACTTTGTATGGATATGTATTGCCTAATCAGCCGGGAAACAAAAAGCATAGCAATGCGATGTTAATTGCCCTGAGCACCGGGACACCGTGTGAGAAATTCCTGTGGAAGGCAACAGGAAACCAAATACCGGAGCACACAAGCATGTGAGAAAGGCAAAGAAAAGGTGTCCACATGGAGACGGTCACAGGAGAATCCTTAATTGACCGCAAGATCGATTAGTACGAATTCATTGCTTTGCGGCAGGATGCATGATAGGATTTGTGGTGAATCCCAATAGTGTGCGATTACATGGATTTCTCAAGTAATTCCGAGGAAATCCCAAAAGAGTTAAATCTTTAGTGGTAGCGGCGGCTGTGATACAAACAGGAAATCAAAGGAAAGAAACCCGAAGAAGCATTTCGCTTTTCAATGAACGTTGTAATACTACAGTGGCGAGTGACCGATCTGAATGGTCTGTTCTGCAACTGACACCTGGAGAAGAAAAAGACTGCACAATGATGGAAATTTGATTCCTATGAGAAAAACTTGAAACTCCCTCAATAAGAGACAGCGGCAAACAAGCTTAACAGTCCAAGAATTTGTTAAACCACCCAATGAAATCCTTGTGGTCATGCAATATCTTCCCATGACCACGGCATGATGGAAAAATGATCCAAAAGTGAGGACAAAAGAAGTGGTTCCCAAGTTCAGATACATTTCATCAGATAATGCTCCCAAAAGTGCGTGTCGTTATTTTGCATAGAAGAAGTACTAATTTGCAGCGCACTAGTCACGAAGAAAAGGCCCACCCAAAAAAAGATAAAAACCCAAAATCGTTTGGAGGTGCCACACAGTGGCGCAGTCCCGTCAATTGGTTAAAAAGCCAACATCAAATCTCTCTTGACGGCGTCTTGGATTCCGGTTATTGATTGATTTATGGGTCTGTTCGTTCGGCGGGTAACGAAATATGTAAAGGCCCCCCTAATTAATTGTAGGGGGCCACACCTCGCCTTTGGATGACCAGTTACAGTAGATCCGAAATCTGATCCCCGTTTTTTTCTATTGGGCATAGGTAGGTATAGGTAGGCTGGTCAAGTAATAGATACATTCGGTTGGTTGACAGACTAGTAACCACTGTACACACTTTAAGGTTAGTATATATATTCAGTAGGTGTGCTGGTTATGCATTTTGATTGATTCAAATTTGACCCATGTGCCTTAAAGTATGTGATATATTTTCCAACTTATGAATGGTTATAGGTGTGTTGGTGTTAATTTGGAAGGTAGGTTAGATAGTATGGGTCCTCTGGCGTATGGGTCCTGCTATCAGTCTTGGTGGGTTTCAGTTTTCCTTATCGAATTTATGTGGGATTTGTTAGCTTCAGTTTATTGGTAGCTCGATTGATAGTGGTTGAGATGTTGTAAAGCGAGGTTCAATGGTAGCGATAACCACTTAAGGCATTAATTTCGATACGCAAATTACATTGAAAGGTGATAATCTGCTAAGAACTTTGTACAAAATTTAGGTGAAGAACTTGGCGATTCTCAAAACTTGAAAAAAAGAACTTTCCACATAAACTGTCTAATTATGGACCCAGGAGTTTTTCATAAACCTCTAAAAGTCGTCAGACTATGGAGTGGGAAGGTTCTTTGAAAGGTGGTAGTCCGCTTTGAACGTGTGGGAAATTTGGATGGGGCATTCGGCGGATCTGACGAGTTGCAATGATTTAAAAAAGGAATTTTCCACCCAAATTGTCCGAAATTAATGGGCTATAGTCCGGGAGTTTTTTGTACAAAGTTTTAGAAGTCTTCGGACTTGGGCGCAGCCGTGTTCAGTCGCAAGGGAATGACCACCTGAGAACACGTACGAAATTTGGGCGGGAAACTCGGCCATTCTGAAAAGTTAGAGCGACTTAAATTTGAAAAAAAAAATATCTACCACTATATTAAAGGGCTCAACAATTTGCAGTAAATAGTTGATGATGGAAATCAAAGCTATTCCAAATCGACGTCTACAGAAGGAAGTAGAGAAAAAGAGATAAAGAAGTGCTGACGGATCTTTCATCTATAGGTAGTTGTGTCCGGGCGATTGCGGGACCTGATCAGAACTCCAGATTGAGAGGAAAGTCGCATTATATGTCGGGAAAGTGTGTACCTGCGAGGAATGATTTATATAGGACATGTACACGGAGTGCCTTGCATTCCATACCTACTTCCTTATCCTCGTCATCGTACGCCTGCGTATCAGAGAAATGTGGCTAATGTCATACAGGTGTATCCCTTTTGATGGATTCCTCAAGAGACAATGCGGAAGCCCAAAGTTCTGACGAAATTTTAGTGTCACAACGGACGCACTTGGAAATCACTCTTGTGCTGGCTGTCGACACAATCAGTAGCTGCAACCTGACCTTATTTTGCTTGGCTCTCAGTTAAATGGGTTATTACCATCACCTCACCAGGGATGGGCTCCTTATCTTATTTCGTTGGGTACTAGAAATGGTGCTATGTAACACCAGATGGCACTGCCTACATCATTTTTCCTAGGGAATGGTCACCAAAACTAAATTCAACATTCCTGGTAAGTGGAACAGAGTATCACAGAAAAATTTAAAATGTCCAAGAAAAGCGAAAACGTGTAAATGGCTTCCGATCCCTTGATGCTAGATCCGCGATGATCATTTTCTTCTCAATGACCAATCAATCAATCAATCAATGAATTTCAATCAATAGAGTCGATCATGAAAACTCCAGCGTCGATCGGGAAATTTAGTAAAATTATAACCGCGGGGGATGTGAACTCTGAAACGGCAGCCGCAGCAACAACAACAGCGCAAAATTAAAGAAACGACAGAAGTCAGAAATTGTGGCCAATTGCAGTCTCTTTTTTTGATTTTTGGTGAGCGATCTCACAACAAAACGCGGTTACCACTGATGGTGCACGACGAGTAAGATCATTTAGGTCACTGGAAATTCACCTATTCACCAGCAACAGCACCGTAATGCCAAGCAGCAGGACCAGCAACAACAACAAGCGACAACGTAATCCTAAGAGCCCAGCACTGCTCAGTGCTCATTGTGTCTGGTCAAGTCATGATTCCCTTGAGGTTAATTTTTTCATCTTTCTTGCTCTCTTCTACAGTCTCCCGTTCTTTCTGTGGTCCCCTATTCAGGAAGTCAGTTAAGTCGAATTACGGTTAATCGGTGTGCGCGCACAACTTTAGTAAATCTCAATCCGATCAAAGCTCGCGGGCCAATTTGAGCACTGGGCGGACGTTTTTTTTTGTGAATTGTATCGATTGCGATCACCACCTGTTTTGCTGCTGCTACTCGAATAGTCGAGAAATTTGGACCGAACTGACTCATCGACTCTCTCTTTGCGGATCCGATCACGCTGAAATTACAAGAACAACAAAAAACAGTCAATTATGCAAGCCGAACTATGGTGGAACCGTCTACCACAGGAAACCTCAGTCCCACTTGATTTTTGCGGCTCAATTAAAGGAGACCGGACAAAAAATGTGTGAAAAAGAGAAATTTTCTCTGGCTGACCACATCAAGGCCTTGACGCAAACGAAGTCATGTTTTGTCCCTTTCGTTGGTGGTGTTTTTTTAACAATCGCGGATCTCGCTTTAATTGACAGGTAATTAGTATTCACCGCCACCGAAAAGTGTCCCCATCGCCCCCCCCCCAGTTCTTATCGATAGTTGGTTACCCATCATGTTCTCGCGTTTTATTGACCCACGTGCTTCGGATGCAAAGTGCAAATCAATTGCCATTGCATAATTGGACCCGTACATGCGCGCACATTCCTATAATTTACTGCACGCGGCAGCATATGCAGCAACGACCAGAACACCAACCACAGTAGGGACTGTACACTATACCAGCATCACGGAACCACAGCGTAGCAAGCGATGCTGCTGCTGTGAACAGAGATGGGGAAAAAGAATCTCAAAGGGAAGGACAATAGGAAAAAACTCGATATGAGTAAGATGCAGCGGGAAAGAGATTTTGGGTCTGGGGGGGAGACCGAGGGGACCGGTGTTTTTGCCAAAGATCGTGAGTTCTAAATCTTCCGCTGGATCGTGCTCTGTCCAAATTAAATACCGACCAAACCAAATACCTGTCGAGCAGGTATATAACATGCGTCCGAACAACTGACAAGATCGAACCGATCCGCTACAGATGTGCACATTGCCCCGAAGATGAAGATCATCAGGCCGCGATCAAAATCTCCGATAAATCTCGGATAGCTACTTTGTAGCGCGCGCTAAATGACAGTCGACCAATGAATGGGACCTGCTGACACCTCGAAGAAGAGATACATTCCACCAGGCACTTGCAAGATCTCTTCCGAGTTAACCAGGGAGTAAAGGACCCAGGCAGGCGCCACTTGTTCTCCACGTTTAATTGACTTTCATCTGCTGGTAACGATGTGACGTTATCTTCCCTGAAACCTTATTTTAGTCACACTGGAACCAGCCTTCCGGGAAACATTTCGTTGTTTGCATGGGTTGGGACGACGACGGGTGACTGTGTACTTTGTAGGCTGGGGGCCGCCGAACGAAAACGGGAACGAGCAGGGTAAAAAACAAGGCCATGACTTGACCATTTGTGATTGTGGTATTTGTTGCGAGTCGCATTTGTCGTCGACTTCTTAAAATGTTGAATTTACGTGGGAAGCTTGCATGTTCCTAGCCGTGCTGAATGTGTTGTGCCTGCGGCACCATCAAATTTGGATTCTCGGTACTATGGAGGTTTCATTCCTTGCCTAGTTCAGGATAACAGTGTCCAGTTCCTTGAGAAAATCATCTTTTGTTACAACCAACTGATGGATCTATTACTGATAATAAAGTCCATCAGTCTTCACGCCCTTAGGACGGGAAGAAAGTCCATTTTCCAGCAGATACTGCGCCATAGATTGCCGTCTTTATGACATAGAGCAGAGCATCCAATTACTCCAATCATCACGACAATTACTCTTCAAAGTCAAAATTCATGGGGGTAGATATTTTCTCGGAAGATAGAGACGATTTTTCTTGTTTGCATGTTTTGTTTTCATCTTCTTTGAAATTTGTGCAGGATCATAGAGTGGGGAATAGAAAAGCACTGCTTGGTTTGACAAAGTCATCTGACGGAATATTCTATCATCACACAGCAGAAAAGAAGTAACCAGAAAGAGAAGGCGCTGATTACGGATAAAAACAGAACCTCCCCTTTATTCCAGCCCCAACCCCAACCCCACTACCTCTCCCCTTCCACCCTACGCTAACAATTCCTCATTGAATTTGTAAACCAAAGCAATGGCGGACTACCTTCATGTGGCTTTCCAGTGATAATTGAAGTCACATACAATTACATCCGATCCCCTTACACACGTTTTGTTGGTGCAAGAATACGGGACAGGGTCCAGAATATCAAAGGAATGTGGGTACTATGAATGACGTGGGGGTGAAATAGGTGTGGGACGAATAAGAACCCTTGAGATTAGCTACGGAATCACAAAACCGTGAAATATGATTCT
This sequence comes from Dasypogon diadema, assembly GCA_006980735.1. Lineage (NCBI taxonomy): Eukaryota > Metazoa > Arthropoda > Insecta > Diptera > Asilidae > Dasypogon > Dasypogon diadema. The sequence continues at coordinate 46,091 of QYTT01082117.1, forward strand.
TCTCCCTCTCCTTCAAATATCAATGGCTTTGCCCGGATGGTGTGTATGGCAACCACAACACAGCAACAAAGTCTCAAGAAAAATTCTTTAGCAGACGTTCAAGAAATGGCAATCAGCATTTGTGAAGGGTGCGGGGAGAAGGGAAGAGGGAATCTTCGTTGTTGTGGAAGGGGATGCATGAACATGATTTTAGGTGGGATAGATGCGCGTGAAAAATGGGGTTGATAGAGAGCGGGAGGATGGAGGGGTGGAGTGGAGCTAAAAAATAAATGAAGTCGTCTATAATAATTGTTTATACGCCAACAAATATCTTGGGAGAGAGCATAAATTCGAACAAATAAAAATGAAGGGATGGTTTCAAATTAGAGGTTTAGTTCTAAAAACTTCTAGGGACACTGTCACCCTTGATATATTTGTCATTTTGTCAGCAAGAAATACTGCTTACCCCTTCATCCCTTCCCCGAATGTCTCTTCTCAATAAACAACAGTAAAATTCGTCTTTCTCAAAACGACAAAAAATCCCTGATTTTATCTGCGGGAATATTTACAAATATTGGAAAACTGATTGGTTTATGAATACCACCCGTTAAATAAAAGAGAAGGAACAATATTATATATATTATGGAAATTTGTCGTGGGTAGTCGGAGTCAATTATTTTTTAGGATGAATGTATCGCAGTACTCCTACTACTGCAAGTTGGAGGTGGAATACTAATCCAGAGGATTATTCTATTTCTAGAACTAAAACAGCAGCAGAACGCGTGTAAGATGGCACTAACCGTACAAATATCAATGTGACGTGATGGCTATATCCTGAAGCAATCTGTGAAGGAAAGGTGACAGAAGCAAAACCAGGAGGGGAGGTAGGGAGAATGGGGTTTAGATAATAACAGGATGATATAGTAAATCAAAACTTTACAGAAATGTCATTTATAACCGATGAGAAAATGAGAGACCTTCACAGTGTGGAGGTGCAGTTGGTCGCAATGGTCGGTTTTAGGGATTGAAACCCTCCCACTCCTTTCCTATGTCTTTTGATGTAGTGCGATTTTTTCTCGTGCCAAAGAGAAGGGAAAAACGCATATTTATAATCATGAAAATAATTTTACCCGAGAAACTTAAAGGAGAAGAAGAATGAACAATTGAGCTACTACCTTCTTCGATAACTGGTTGAACTTTCAAACCACATTCAGTATTTTTAGATGTAAGGAAAAGATGATTCAGGGAATTTCGAATGGAAGGACTTCAACTAGGAAGACGTCTAAGGGCGACATCCTTTAGATCGTACTGAAAATAGACACATTGAAAACTATTTAAAAAATTTGAAGAGGACCTTGAAGAGAAGGGTACTTCATGGCCTAGAATGAAAGAGGACAGTTTCTGAATTAACTAGTGATTGAAAACGAGAAGTAGATATTGTACAACAACGTCATTGGAAGCGAGCCTGTTGCTACCTCGGTAAATGTGATCGCTCCTAGAAAAAAACCACATTTTGTAACGAGGTATTTTTGTTATTAGAAAAATAAAATATAAAAAAAAATTTAAAGAGAACATATTTATTTTGAAATGCCCAAAAATGCAGAAAATAATTTTTATCGGATTCCGGAATTTTAAAATGAAGAATTTTTAAGTTTCATATAAAATTTAAGGAAAGCGTGGGATTAGGCATATTTTTATGGTTATTCTCTGCATGCCTAAGCGACGATCAGAATACTTATATGGATCCAGAGAATTTGTCTCTTTTCTAAATCAGCTTTTATCAATGTTTGTAAAGGTACCTGATTTCTCCAACGTCCAGCTTGCCTTTTGGTCTTCTTGTGTCTTTTTTGTACTCCCATAAGAATTTTCTCTTAAGGGCTCCATCCTTTGCTGTTCTTCTGTGGTACACCAGATGGCAGGATGAGATTTTTCTTCTTTACCTTTACCTTAGAGCTCTCTATCTCTATTATGTGGGTTCCTGGCATTTATCTGAACCTCCAATATGTTTTAGGTTCTCTTAATTTTAGCAACTTCTTCCGTTTGGAAGCCAATTTTAAGTACGGAATCGTTCGCATCCTCAAAGAAAGTCTCTCTATCTAACTCAATATTCAGTCTTTCATTCTTGGCCTGGCAATAGTCACACCTCCTAGAAATTGGGTACCATATAATATGACTGAAAAGAGGCAACTGAGATGCCAACCTCAATCTTAACTGGTTAAAAAGTGACAATGAGGGAACTCTAAGAGGAACAGATTGACTCATTTGATGCCAAAAATACTTTTACGAGAAAATAGCCACTACTACTTTTTATAACCTAAAACTTAAAATGCCTTTAATAAAACTGTAGAAATCTTTACTGATAGGATCACTTTCTATTCTTTCTCTGGATCGTTCGATCAGAGCCAACACCACCAACAGAAATTCCTCCAGACTCCCAATCTCTTGACATATCTCCATATGCAGCAAATAAATGACCTCCTCTTGGCCAACATAACGACCCTCTTGTTATTTGTTTGATTCGACAAGCACCCAATAAAACAGCACCAATGTGTTCGAACAACGATCGCACATAGCTCATGTGCATATCCCTCTTTTCTCCACCGCCTGTCCGTTTCCACCGCGGCAACAACAAAAACAAAAATTCGTCCATCTGTTCTTTTACACGGCTCCACACGCTAGTAAATCCGGTAAAGATTCTGAAATTCGATTAAATGCTTGAACTCAATTACCAAGTGATTGATCTTGCCTCCTCCCCCTCGGTATAGAATACATTCTTTTGGTTGTGTTTTTTACTAGTATAATACCCACCCCTACTTATAACAAAAGTAGCAGTGCTATCGAGGAGTATAGGCACTATTCCTCGGTGGGTGGATGGTGCATTTGAATTAGTATTTCTACAAAGAAAAATCTTCTACCGCGGATAGTATCTCTTGCTTTCAGTGGAATATTTACAAGGGACTCATGATATCAAACCATCATCTAAGTATCATCTTCATCATAAACAGAATCGTTTTTCCCGCTGCTCCTCTCTCCACTTTCGTTTTAGGTCTCGATCCATCTTGGACTAATTCATTTTGCAAGCACGCGCACATTTCTCATGGTAATAGCCAACTCCAACAACAGCACCAAACAATCGATAATTTTCCATTTTCCCAATCATGGGATCCAATAAATTTCTTGCAAGTTGTCAGCACGTGCTTAAAGTCATACCCAGGCAGGGAGTCTCGGTTTATTGCCTTTTTATACCTGTGTAACAGCGGTAACAGCAGCCCGGGCCTGCGCACATATATGATGCGCTCCTACACTTTCTTGCCTGGCGCTGCTGCTGCTGCTGCTGCTGCAACCGTTTCATGGTTTGCTCGTTCTTTTGGATGCTATGCACTGATCCACACATCGTTATACCCAAAAGACGATAATTCCCTGCGCATCTTCGACTTCTACTTCCAGATACTTTTCTATTGGCATGAGCTCCCCTCATATCTCTCAATCTCGACTGCTCCGGTGCCAGTAGCGGTTGCAGAGTCGGAAACGGCCAGGAAAGAGAGGTGGTACCAAAACACTACCTTGGCGTACGTTGTGGACTTGTGAGATCAATAAAAATGCGTGAAGTTAATGTACGCACGCCTAATCGACATTTAGATACGATCATCTTTTATCAGCGAGAGGGGAGAGTATGTACACACTTTGTAAGGAAGAAGGGAGGCCGTAGTCAACAACCAGTCCCTCCTCTCCTTCCCCGTTCTAATGAAATTGCCAAGACGATTTGCCTGCACACACCATGCGCCGCCGGACTGACTTATACGTTCGATGATTACGTGTTAACAGCCCAACTAGCGCATATTAGATAAACGCAGGGAATTAATCAGAACTTTTGAGCCAACCGCCGCTCTCCTGCCGCTGGTGCCGCCGTCGAAGATCATGAGGCCTTTAGGATTGGTGTGCGAATTGTTTGGGCAATCCAAGGTGAGAGAGCCCGGCTGCACTCGCGTTTAAGTCGTGCTGTTTGCTTTTTCTCGATCACAAGCAGGACTTGCGCAAATTTTCAGCTTTTCGTGCCTTTAATGTTGCAAATAAATTTTCACTAGCCGCGACCACATATTGATATACCTGTCCGCGTGTGTAGACCACAACACAATGCATTACCGCGCCGAATCCCCATATGATGCCGGGGCTGTTGGGCGCCTTGTATAAACGGCGCGCGCGTACGCCTGGCGAATTTGATACCATAAACACGATAAACGCGTTTATCGCCAGCTGATTTACCTTAACTCAAATTTTAAGAGTTGTGCAAATTGGCCGTTCATCGGGGCGCATGGGTTCGATTACCACCGCTAATTTGCAGTAAATTTAATTAGAATTACTGGGGCCCCGGTACACGGTCTGACAGAAAGTGATCCCCGCAACGGAGAAGGGTGCGGAATAGACAGAACAGTGCACTCATGTGATGTGATTTTTTCCTGTAATTGAATAAGAAATTTACCTGTTAATTGATTTTCCTTGTTTTTAATGGGCGCAGGGAGAAAGAACGGGGCTGGGGACGATCGTAGATCGTCAAGACCTTTTTAAAGATTTTATGACACTGTGTAGCAATTAAACATTAACTGCTGATTGAACAGCCAGAAAGAGATAGAGGTTGAGTGATAACCGATTAAGCCCTCCTTCCACCGATGTAGGACCACCGACAGCGATTGCAGCAATGTGAAGGACGACGATCTATTCACTCACGATTTTCTGCACCTTTCGTCTCATAAGGTAAACTCATGTCGGGGCTAATTAGCAGCCATAAAATTTTAGATAAACGAAAATGGCCAACGTTCCAGCCTTATCCCATTCTAATGATCAAAGGTATCAATTTTTCGAGACAGGTGAAAAATTGATCACGTCCAGCTTACAGTGCGCACACGCGTGTGGGTGGGTTTTTCTTCGCTCTCTCTTCGCCAGGTTTACTGCTATACGTTATGCCGCCCCAAATGGACGGTTGCCCCAGTACACAATAACATGTTCGTATCTACCGATTCCGCCCGCCCAATAGAAAAATATTTATGTGCTGCACATGCAGAGCAATGGATACCTTTCTTCCCGCTACTCTCTACGTTTTCTCTATTCCTAGTCCGTCTGTGAAGATCACTCGCATACAGGACGACATAATCGGACTATGGGAACTGATCGCGAATTTCTCAAAGTACTATGCTCATGAAACACGGAAGAGGAGGAAAATCTCTTGATTACTGCGAGATCAGGTCACCCAATGCACGGACGGACCCACGGATAGATAAACCATCTGCTCGAGATAATTTTCATGTCAAATAATGCGAAAATTATTTATGACACACTACAATTTTTGTATTTCCCTTGGCGCTTGACAAGATCGGGACCTCTTTCTGCTATTCCCTTATAGAATCTGGTGGTGATCTTACCTCGCCTTGCACCGTAACTCATTCTGAAGATCACATTGTTGCGGTATCAAATTATGTTGAGCATTGATTACCGATAGAAATCTGTGATAGCTTCATAGTACTGTTTTCTAGATAGTTGCGGAACTGCAAGATCGCTTGACGATCAAAATTAAAAAGAGATACACCACCGGCCGAGGGTCAAGAGGTGGTACGGTGGTTTAGAGCTATCACTAGATTGGAAGGGAATGCATCACGTTTATAAGAACACGTTCGTAAATTTATGAACCAAAAGAAACAAACACCAAAAAATTCCCATGAGCAAATTCTGCAAATTATTATCTCATATCAGGTCCAATCACTTTTGTAATTTTGGGTACAAAAATCCTGGGCTGCAGCCAACATATTTGCAGAAAAATTAGCTCTTTTACATTCAAGATCCAGCTTCCCAGAATCGCCGGGTTTCTCGTATTAATTTTTTGCGTATTATTTGCAGTTGGCATCTCCTTTCCGTCGAGTCCCCTACGATATCTCCTTTCCATTGAGTACCCTCGCGGCAGAATCTACTTTTAGAATTTTGTGCAAAAAGAAGCCATTGCTGCAGTACACAATTTGGTTGGAAAATTCCTTTTCTCGTATTTAAGTTGTCCTAATTTCTCAGGATCGTCGGGTTTCTCGCCCAGATTTTGTGGGTGTTCGCAGCAGGCGACCCCCTTTTGACTAGACTTTCCTGTGCCTAGATTCGATGGGTTTTAGAGTTTCGTACCCAGGGAAATATTTGGCATATCTTGTGTTCTACAGAGTAGACTTCTGAACCCTTTCATGTTTACACCCGTGAAAAAAAGATCGCACTATCACGGATCACTTTGTTTCATAATTTTCAAATTATTATTTTGTTTTTGACGATAAAAATAAAAACGAAATATCGCTTTATAAAATATTAAATCCAACTTCCAAACTCTCTCCTAATTTTCTTTTTGAACAACAAAAAATCCGATAATGCTTTAATTTTTGCCTTTACAGCGGCGTGTCTTCTCCCAGCTTTGCCTACTTTTCAGAACAGGTCTCTTCATTTTGACTTTTGTTTTCACACCTACTGATCGAATTCAGGTAAACTACTGTTAGGACTATTAAAGGGTTTCCATTTTATTAAGCGGATGAAATTTACTAGTTCATACTAGTAGGTGCGAACTTTTTTCCATGAGTATATTATTCGAATCAATAATCCAAATTTCTGTTATATTTCATTCGAAAACACTCATTTTACTTTTACGGCCGGGAATGTACCATTTTCAGCAGAGGTTTAAAGAACTAAGTCGAAATTTGTGCCACATGTTTCGGAGCAAGCTACGCCCTTAGCTATAACCTTGACAATCTACCGCCAAAATCGCTTTGCTCTTCCTTCGGGTTTTGACTCCAAGAGAACAATTAGTTCACCTTTTGTCCAAATATTAAAAAGACGTTTTCTCTCTTTGCTCCCTACACTATTTGTTTTTTCCCACGTTAATTAAGGAAAGCGGGTGATCAAACAAAAGGAATGAGAACAAAAGCCCCAAAAGACTGGGGGAGGATGGAGTCCCCCTCTACAATTAAGAACTGCAATTATCTGAGAACATCTTCGCCAGGTAATATAAGTTTATGGGTTATTTCTTGTTTTCCCTTCTTGCCTAGAACGTATCCATCCGTCAATCTGTGGAATTTTTTCCCCATGTACGCGTAACTTGACTTCCATACTCCCCTCTGCCCGCATCGAGCGAGAGTGAAATGCTGCAAAAGAAAAGAATTCTTCCACCATATCTCAATGGTGCTGGTGGTAAGATGACGATTGTTTTCCTCTCGTGAAGTAGCGTAATCGGACAGGTAATTTTGCATAATGCGCTCCCTCCTTCCCTCTTGCCACAAAAAATAAAAGAAATTATTCGTCCCACCTGTAATGGATGGACAGAGGCAAGATAAGAGGCAAGACAAAGAAGCTAAGTAATGTTGATAATGGCCTGCTTTCCTCCTGCCTCTCCTTCTTGTTCTTTGTTCATTGTTATTAGCATATTCCCTGGAATAGGGTGGCACATCGGTCTCGTCTGATTAACAAAATCCCATTCTTCCGGCTGCGGAATGCTCTTCAGCTCCAATTCACCTGGCCACACCACTGCCTGATATATATAAATCGACCTGGGTGCTGGGTTACTAACATCACACGGGTGCATTGTATACAATTTTCAGAATTTTCCCATGAAGTCAAGGTCGTTCCTAGATCGTATAGCTCTTACTTTTCGAGACAATTTTCATTTTCAGGCCAGCTCTTCCAGCTCCGTTCCGTAATGGTGGCCTGGCCTGTGTCGTTCATCCGCTGCCACCGCCTCCAATGTCTGTTCGTCCATCCGTCCGGCCATTCAGCGGAATCCACCGCCGTCAGAGTGGATTTTATGTAGCAGGCAAAACATTTTTAATAGTGGGAAAATTTTTGCCTTTGTGTTTTCCTCTTCCACGTCGGCCAAGAGTGTCTTTATCAAGGGAACTAGTTAATGGCTGTGGCATCGACTTTATCCATCGAGGTCGAGGTTACGTCTACCCTTTTACATCTTCGGTTCGGCCGCATTTTCACCAATTCGAGTTCAGACAAGTTTTTCACACCAATTTCGCTGTGATTTACAGTCTTCCAGTCATTGTCGGCCACACTTCCTGTTCTTGAATCAATTGTGCCACTGTAATTCTGTGGTCATCATCAGTAGCACGAACTTGCTAAAAACCACACCACACCAGAAATTCTAACCGCAATATCTAGATAGAGGCGGAAAGATTGCCGGTCTCCGACACTACTAATTCAATAACTGCAAAACAAAAAAAGGTAGTATTTGTTTTGCTGGCGGGATCGAGGAGACAGTAGTTCATCCACGGCCAGACCACCAAGTACAAGAAAAAACAATTTAAAATGCCCACTCTTAGAGGTCCCACTGAGATATGCTGGTAACTACCAGAACCAAACGAAAACTTAATCGGAAAACAAAAAGTGCCCTGCAGAATAGTTGTGTTGCGCTGCTGTTCACCATGGCTTCTACCTTTGTCCAATTCTGCCCAAGAGCGATGCTCTCCGCCTGTGTCCGGGTGATTGTGCTTCTTGTCGTCCCTCAGAACGTGAGAAATTCAACTTCAACTTCCGTTTCTCATTTTTAAGAAAATTTTCTTCTTGTTCCTCGGAATTTTGTTTATTTTTCCCCCGTCGAGTTTTGATCTTCCCACCTCAAAAGATCGGCCACTGATTTGATCGGTCACAAAAGGTGGTTTGGTTTTGGCGACTTAAATTACAATCAGAGAAGACAAACTGCCCCTCTTTCCCACCTTCCTTAGCACATTTGTTCATTGAAATCAGCATTGGTTCACACAGGGGACAGACATGTTTCTTTTTGGGAGATCACCCTTCCGCCCGTCCGGACTTCTCCCATACCCAGCAACTTTGTTCTACCGCATAGGCCTTTTTTAACAGTCACGGTAAATCTGGTCACAGCCAGTCAAGTCTGACGATGCGTCATAAATCTTCGGGTAAAATTTTCTGGTGGTCTATGATTTTTGTCTCCACCCAGTTGCCTTTTGGGGAAGCAGGCGGGTAGGCAAATGCTGAGATTTCTTCCAGATGTTGCAGTTTGAAGGGGCGCAATAAAATCCATCTAAACACATGACGATCGTGGAAGTGATCGTATCCGGGGTAATATCGTGGAGCAGATGGAAATTTTCGCACTACCATTCACACCAGCGCGGATTTATCTGTTGGAAGACAGTTCGACGGGAGTGGCAATGAAGAGGTGACAGAAAATAAGACGAAATTTTTATCTGTTTAAAAACAAATTCATGCTTTTTTACTTTGGGAAGGAGGTGGGAGAGGGAAAAGAACAAGGAAAACGGGAACCATCCGTGGAATTTGCCCCTATGGACCATGAAACAAAGTACTGTATCATTAGAACCAAGCCAATACTCATCTACTTCAATGAAGTCATTGAAATGTTTCAACAATTAGAAGAACTTCATGAAGTGAAGTATACGATAGTAACTGCATGAGTTTGCTTGAGGTTTAGTCATATGGAGAAAAGTCTCGTTTCGCTTCGTTCATGTAAAGTAAAGGATAAAAAACTATCGGAAAGATGACAGAGACTGCGGTACAATGGATAATAAACGTAGAAAACTTTCACAGAAGAAACTCTCAGTCAGCCTTATCGTCCACTAGGACCACGCTTTTGGTATAAGTAACATTATTATTGAGTTTCCCTTCTAACCCAGAAGGCGCACTTCTTAGCGAGGAGCCAAGAAATATTTACCCATCTCCACGTGAAGCGTTCACACATTTCAAAGAAATGCGTTAAGATTGGACCCCCTAACAAGCATACAAGGCAAGCAAATGTTAGCCATGCTAAACCCAACAAAACGACAAAGGAAGTTATATAATAATGAGGTACACTTAAAGTTAAGGTTAGCCCCCCACACCCGTTACATGCGATTAATAATATGCTTACCATAGTTTGTTCTAGAGAAGTTGATGTGCAAAAGATGAGACATCTCTCAAGTTGTGGCCATTAGATCTGAAGGACACTCCGGCCTGAAGCAGGATCTGGTGCATGAAAACTATATCAGCAAACCTACTCCAAGGTTGCCATACCAAGAAGTTTAAACCGCTCGCAATATGGAGGAAGAATCAAAGGATTATTCTATGGGAGGTCCCTAAATGCAAATCTAACGAAACTGCGCTGGACAGACTCAACTTGACCGATATGGACCACGTAGGAAGAATTCCATACCTGGGATGCATATTCAAGAAGAGGCCGGATGAACGAGCTATATAATGTTATTGAAACCCAACGATCAGAGAACTTCTTAAACCAGCGCCAAACAAAACCCAGGATGGAATTAGCTCTAGAAAAAACAAAATTAATGTGGGAAACAAAGTTAAGCTTGGCAGCTTTACGCCGAGGTCAATAACCGACTGCACCCGAGGAATACTGTGGCAGAAGCAAAAAGTGCGCCTTCTAAATAACGACATCACTTTATTTTTCCGACGGCCACACCCAAATTAACAACAAGAGTTTTAATCCTACAAATCTAACATTTGAAATCTGGTGGGGTCACACATATGTTGTATGAAACTATCTGAAAGTAAATATATGGGGGGAAGGAGGGCTGCATCCAAGGACGATTGTAAGAAGAACAGCCGAATGCCTATTATTCATTAGGAAGGGAAAGAATTCCTCTATAGTCTTACGCCAGTTTTAAAACATCATGCATGATATACCATCAAGGAAGGTTTTCCAACTGTTATCAACTAGTGAATGATTGGTGTTTATGAGGATTGAACACCATGCAACTCAGATTTAACGGCTTATAACTCTGATCTAACACTCCAAACTGAATAAGGAGATCTTTAAAAAGAAAATTTGTGTTACACTTTTGGCTACTTTTCTGGGTAAAGTGCAAACCATTTTCTTGAAGACAGGGTATCAAAGTCAAAGGTTATTATGTTAGCAAGCGATATGGTTGCCGTCTTTCTGTTAGCCTATCCAGAAACGTATGAAACTACCTACATAATTGCATCGCTGAGCTTCATCGTTATCACCCAGAAGATAATCCACCCGATTACAACATTCCCGATAAAAATATCTTTTTAAATCTTAATCCAAAAGTACTTCCGCTTTCTATTGTTTTCCAATCACAATACGATCATCATTCAACTAGAAAAACGAACAAAATAAATTTTCCTCTGGATAATTTTAACGGCCGCGCTGTGCTTTAATTACCACCTGTAATTGGCGGTGTGGTGGGCATTTTCTTTTATTAAGTTTGTCATTACCTGGGCAACATCAATCACAGACAGGCATTACATCTTTAAAGTAACCGGAGCTTGAGTCATTTTGCGGATACAACAGATATTGCGGCCGGAGCCACTTCAAATCCTGAGCCACATCGCGCGCTAGTGTATAACAGTGTGCAGCGATAGCAAATAGCATTATTTTGTGGTGCTTATTATACACGAAATGGGGCAATTATTTATTCGAGATATTGCCACTGACTTTATAACCCATTCGGAAGGTTGATAGCATTTCCGATAGTAAATCAGAGTCTGGTTGGTTATTTTTTCCCTAGTAGCCTAGTCAGTTAGTCAAGCACTTGTACTCTTGTTATCCCGTGGTATTGTGGTAAAAGAAAATCAGAAAATCGTTAAATTTGTGCAGCCGTAAACTTTTCTTGGATTGACTAATTAGCGAGCAATTGGTACAAAACTCAGGTATCTACGCAAAAAGGTGTCCACCTGGGCTACCGTTCGGTCAGAAGATAACTTTTAATACACTTTCTTGCTCCGCCGCTAGATTAATCTGTTTATGGCCATCCGCCTTATCCAAGTTAGACCACAAAACTCTCAAGACTTCTTGGCTCGTATTAGCAGTATCAACCGAAATGATCGCATCATATACACTGCATGTCTAACCTTCGGATTCCCGCCCGACTCTTTCCACATCGCTCCGTCTAAGACTTTGCAATTAACTAGACATATCTTCTGCAGGTCGGTGTAGGAGTCCCACCAATCTCCGAATTGAACAGTTTACAATATGTCTCATCACCTTATAGTGTGATCAATGGTAGCAGCGATAGAAGGAGAGATATGATAGCAACATATGAGTTAGAACAGTGAAAAAATTAAATCACACTTCAATTCATTACAGGTGTGTCATAACGTTTCACCATGAATGCCATCTATTGAGTGCGCACTAATAAATCTCTTTAACGATTGTCCAACAGTAGTAGCCCAGCAGTTTCACTGACAGTTGTAGACTGCTGTCGGTTCAATAAGTTAGTGGTATAACTGCCAGCCAAGAGAGACGAGAGGCTATGGGATAAGATAATTCCTGAATGATGAATCGCTGTGTATAAAATTCACGTGGAGGCAACAGCAATAACAGTTAAAAGTTTCAGCTACCTACTAGCACCAATCATACTGATATGCCGTCACATTCCACCCAATAACCGCAAACTAATTAAACTACGAACAACAAAAAGCAACTTTTTGCAACACACCGACCACTTAGAAAAGAAGTCAGAAAATGGAGAGGAAAAAAAATTGCAATATAAAGTGAAAATGGAAAACAAAGTTAAATTTACGGGCAACCTTCACGGGCTGATAGTAAAAATCATTAAGTGGCTACCAGGAGGTGGTAACGATGCAAAACTGCATAAAATTTCTCCACTGTGCAACTTGTTCGACTGTCGAATTTTTCTAATTTTCTTCATCAGAAAAAAAAGTTCGTCGCTTGTTAGGCAGTCTTTCGT
>QYTT01082118.1:11953-28739 GCA_006980735.1 Dasypogon diadema
ATTAATGCTCCAAAAGAAAGATAAAATCTTGTAGGAGAAATAATGTTTAAAGATGAGTAAACGAAAAAAGAAATACCGAACAATTTACATACTAATTTCTTAAAGATTTACAAAATTCTTAAGGATTTTACATACATATTTTATTTAACTAAAGATTTACATACTAAATCATCAGTTCATCACTAGAAATCTGGTTACGGTGGAAGTGCAGGTATTGTCCCCACGGACAGGCCTCAGTTGCAAACAAGCTTGTCGATGGATGCGATGCTAACCTACTACAGATTACATGAGACAGTATAGGTGCCAACGACAGACGACAGTCCCTATTTCGCCCCTTCTCACTTCGTTTTTTGTTCTTGGGCAATGAGTTGTCATCAATTCCGACATGAGATTTGGCCCTCTTCGAAATGGTGAATTTGAAATTTTATCTAATAATCTTAGGGCTCTACAGGAAATTAAAGACACAACAGAACCTATATGTTAAAAGCTGTTGTTCTCTATGTGGACTGCATGGTTTTAAACCGTAACGTAAGCCTCGCCGGAAAATGTTTACCCCCAACCAGGAAAAGTGGGCCATTGGCATATTAAAACCCTACAAATCTGCTACGAGAGATGGTATTACCTAAAATTTAAGGACAACTCTATGGTGCCCAGGAGATGAGGTTGAAAATTATAATCCGACAAATGTTGCAAGTTATTCCACAATTTTTGGCATGAAATTTTACTGGGAAACATCCGCGTGCCTTCGAAAGTACAAATCTCCTCAAAAGATTCAGCTCAACCACTGGTATTCAAATAACTCACCGTAAACTTTGAAGAAATCGAACTCATATCCATAGAGGAGCAAAATTACAAAATTGCCCCTTAACCAACTATGCTACCGACGTCGCTTCAACCTTCCATCAAAATCTTTGGAGCCAACTACTCTTCAGAATAGTTCACTTTAAAGAGGCGTCAGGGTTTCAGGTAGAAAAAGTGTCTAGCATCCTGGAAAAATCTTATTGATCTTTCTCATTTCTTTTGGGCACGACGATTCACGTTATTGGCTACGCAGATGACGTGACGTTGGTGCCAAGGGGTACGGTACCGCTGATATCGCTCAGGAATGCCCTACGAGAGGTGGAAGGGTAATGTGAGGAACAGGGTCTCACTCACAGGGCGAGCAAAACAGAAACGATTTTCTTCTGTAAGAAAAAAGCCATTAGGAATTCAACTGGATCTGAGATCAACGCTTATAAGGAGGCCAAATGGTATACCTACATTCAAGGCTGACCTGGAACATTGTTGAATAGAAAATCAGAAAGCGAAGGTGGGTAGGCATGTAAGGTAGGGTATTTCGCCAAGATTAGCACACCGGCTATAAACAATGATGATATATTCTGTCAATTACGGTGATGATTTGGTGGCCTAAGGCATGCCAGATTACCGTTAAGAGGCAACTGGAGAGGGCTTATGTCTTCTTTTCGCAACATGCGTACAGATGCGCAAGAAACTCTTGTGCGGCTACAACTGCGGATTTCTTTGTAAAGAAGATGCCAGTGGAAGCGATATTTAGAATGCAGAGGGACGGTACATGGTAGACGTTAGGAACCAAGCAGAGGCATAAGAAAATCCTGGACCACGTAAAATAGACCCTGAAACTCGCGAGGCCCAAACACAAAATCAAGAACGTCAGGATAACCAAAAAGTTCCACAGGACTCTTATCCATGACGAATCACTCGCAGAAAAGGGACTGGGGGATATTTTTAAATTCATGTACTGATTTATTATTGACAGTAGGGCAGGTTCAGGGATCTTATTCGGCTTAGATACACATAAACCTATGATCAGGAAAGAATCCTAACCCTAATACAACATTGTGTGATCTGCGGTGAAGCTTTACTTCTTGTGCCAATGTTGACACTCAAATTAGGGTTTTCTTTCGGTCGTATCCATAGTTATACATAGCTTCGAAATCTATTGCTTTAGGTTGGGTGATTTTAATCAAACATTGTTAATTAACGGTTCTGAAAGCCACCAGATTTCCCATTTGAGTTGAATTGGACTATAAATGACAAAATGTCGTCCCATATATTGGCATCGCCAACGCAATCCAACCCTCAAAATGTCTATCTTGAATCAAATTGGTCCATAAATGTCAAGATCCATCTGCCATATTGGCGCCGCCATTTCGAATTTCTAAATTCTGAAAAAAAATTCGTAATCCGCAACTTCAAAAATCATCTGGTATCGATTTTGAGTTGGACTATAAATGACAAAATTTGTCCGCCATATTGGCACCGCCATCTTGAATTATTATTATATAAATGTGTTAAAATACATTTTCAATGGAACCATATATGCGTGGCAATTTTCAAGTTGATCGGATACGTGAAAGTTTATCATTTTTGCATCACAAGATTTTGACGACACATCCTTACAGACACAGCAAGTTAAATCAATGCGTTTAATTAAAAATAGTGACAGATTATTTAAATGAACACTTAGCATCTCAGCATCCCTCTTCCAAATGTGATAGTAATGAAATTTTTATTCACATCTTTTACCTTATTTTTTTACCTGCAATTAGTCTTATCTTGATCTGCCTTTGTTACTTCTCTGTAGTACAAATTAATAAACAATTATTCTTACCTCACTTTCACGTACTTAAGAAGATTTACAATCTTTGTTACAATTGTCCTCAGTAAATGAATTAAATGGAACTGAGTTGCCCCATTCAGCCCATTTCCGAATCTGACGCTTCAATTTTAATGGGGTATCTGTGTATCAAATCTCATGTCTCTACCTTAAAACGTTCCCGAGCTATAGGATTGACAGATAGACGGCCAGAGACAAACACACACGAACAGACAGACGGAAAGCTATTAAAAGACTTATTTTTCTTCCCCATTTTTATGACTACATAGCTTGTTTATTTTTAGAGGTTACAACTGTTTGCTTAAACTTATGATGCCCTACATCTAGAGGAGGTGAAAACTTTTCTATGCGCATGCTTAAAATGTTAGGCATTTAAAATACTGGACATGATTAAAATCCAGAGGAAGAAGATTAGCTGGCTGTACTATATTATGTTCAATCTATATTGCATCCAACGACTCTAAGTAGGAAATTTTCTGGCTATACTGTGATAATTAGAAGAGCAGAACAGAGAAATGAGAACTTTTTCTCTCTGTGTTAACTGACGCAGATGTACCTACGAAATTCTATAATTTCAGCAAATACTGTTAGCTGATAAGCCCATTATTCAAACTCCTTCCTTCTTCCTTTCTTTTATACCTTAATAATACTACTAATCTCGTTAATAGATCTTCTTAGCATGCCAGTGCATCCCTGTAGGAGCCTTAAGAGCTTTTTATGAGTCCTTTCAAGTTTCTTCAGAGATAGGAAATCTGGCATAAATGTCAAACTATAGGCGGATAGATATGTGCAAAGAACAGAAATATCTTATAAATATGTATGAATGTGTCACTTACTGCTTCTACTTGTTTTGTGTGATATATACATGCACATATAATAATAAAGCATTGAGGTACCTACCCGTACAGTATTTCGGTTCATCGCTAGCATCTCCGCAGTCATCTTTTCCGTCGCAGTACTTATCCAAGGGCACACAGAGGGAGCCGCCACGGCAGGAGAACTCAGAAATTCTGCAAGCGTTTCCTGTTTTGATTGCCAGCAATAGCAGAATGAGGGCTGGGTAAATAATTTCCGCGTATGTAATCATCTGTAAAATAAGAGAAAAAGAAAACGTGAAGCACCCGAAACTTTCAGGACAAAGAGTGTGCAGTCGGGGAGGAACATATCTTTGGGGTATTTTCACTCCAATCAAAGAAGTAACGTATTGAAGTATCAGATGGGTCTGAAGACGGGAAAATTTTATTTTATTTTTTTTTTAAGGGAGTTGATTAAGGGATGATTTCACAGCTGTGTGGGTGCGTTAAATTATGATCAGCGGAAAAGAAGCGGTTCTACCGAACCTGATTGAATTCTGGATTCCGAGATGAGTGCACAAAAGGTATATAGAGTGAATATTTTATGGAAATTCATTCTTCTGCAAATAAAAGAAATTTAAGTATTATATAATGACAAAGGGAGGAAGTCTCATTTCACGGAATTCTTTTGAAATTAAGTCATCGTCATAGAATTAATGTCAACAGCTTTCTCGCTGCTTCAGAAAACATGTTCGACTTCCAAATGAAGGAATGTCGATACAAGCGATTTGGCACGTATACTTGTGTACTTAAGCGGAACTCCTGCACGCTCTACTTACTCAGCTGAAGTTTTGAAGGTAGTTTAATTAGAATTTCATTCGCAGAAAGTATACATCCTGGGTAGAATGTTTCATAACTTCCGAAACTTTCTGTTGTCATAGCATTAAGTTGGGAAGGTCAACAGACTCAGCGAAAGCGTACCGTCTAAGTAAGGACTACTAGATCAGGAATTTTCAAGACTTGAAGGCAACTTATCCCTTCCAAGAAAAAAACACTGTTGTTTTCCATAACACCAGAAGACAGGACTTTTTTCCCCTTTTGCACATATTGGAGTAGGGTTGCGAATGTTTCGGTCCTGGTTCATCCTATAATCAAAAATGCAAATTGATCCCTGCCAGGACAGACGTCTATGACAATAAAGTGGTGTAAGATGGACAATGTGCTTGGAAAAAAGGGATCTGTGAAACGTGACCTGATTAGGTTACGAGATTTACAAGAGTGAAGTACATCACATAGGAGAAATTGAAAATGCTAGATATAAGAAGAAATGGCCCCGCATATTGAACAAGTGGAAAGTGGGTCAGGATAAAAGTTGTTAAGGAATTTGTGTGCGTGGGATTGCAGATCTTGAAATGTTTTTTTGGCACGAAAAGCAAATAAAACTGAAAAATCGTAAAATGTAAAAATCAGCAAATTTTTTCTGGATTTTCAAGGCTGGGAAGAAAAAATAATTTCTTGTTATGGAGAAAATGTGTATTCAACACATGATCGAAAAATAAGTAAACACCGCAAAATTTTTGTGTTTAAATAAATTGGATCAGCTCCTTATAATAACTTAAAATCGGAAACACATATGCGAGTATAGAAAAAGGGAACTACCAGTATTGTGAGCATGGTAGTTGATCATTAGGTGCGATGCAAACTACAGCATAGGGTAGCCAGGACGTAAATTCTAAAGAAGAGTGATTGGAAGAAACCTGGACAACGGAACCAAGTATTGTCGATGCCAAACGGAAGAAAGTATTTGATATGTCCCTTTGCACTAGTAAGATGGTGGAAAGACTATGACAGATGGATAGATGGATGATGAATGGACAACATTGTCTGATCACAAATCCATTTAATTTGTGCTGGATTATGAATCCACAAGGACAGAGGAGAACAGAGCATGAATGTGACACAGTATACTGAGGAGTTGGAGATCAATCTGAAGAAAATGGTGAGGAAAACACATTAGAGCATGCGTAATTGCATGGCCGTGAGATTAGACTAGGATGCGGAGGAAAGGGCCATAAGCAGTTTCACTCCTTTCATATCGTCGGGTCCAGATGGAACATTCCCCGCTTTATAATAGGGAGGCAAAGAGGAAATTTCGCAAGCACCTCAGTGGATGTTTATCACCTCTCTGGCGACAGGGAATACAGTGGTAAAGTCGAGAGAAACTAGAGTGATCTTTCACCAAACTAGGGGAAAAAGGATTACACCGAAGCGAAATCTCTTAGGTTGGTCAATTTGACATCCTTTTTGTTGAAAACAGTGAAGGTAAGCAGTGGACATGCATGGATCGGACGGAGGTGTGGAGGACTTGATACATACATACATACAAGTGCGTTAGCTATTTACAACATGTCGCTCGGGTTGCACGTGACGCGTTCGAATTTTCATTGTGTCACGGCCTAGACAGGTCTATTATCAGGTCACTGCTCTCTGAGATACCACATCAAAAAGATGGGCATCGTTCAAGATGACACATGTAGATTCTGTGTGGAGGATGGTGAGACAGCAGAACACATTCTGTGCGACTGCGAAGCACTGCTCCACCAACGGAAAGAATGTCAAGGGAATATACTGCCAGACTAACAGAGGAATTAGGCTGTTATATGAAATGACCAGAAAAAAAGTTCTAAACATGAAGCTAGGATCACTCACTGACTATTGGGCACGGTAGCTTTGGATATCACTTCGAAATGATGAGGCTCCTAGGGGATGATATATTAAGATGGTCCCTGGAGGATTGCAACTAGGGTAAGGAAAGGATAATCTATACACAGATTTCAGGAATAACAAGAGACGTTGAGGTTAAAGAATTGCTTAGGAACACCGTCAAACCCAGCTAAAGCGACAGAAGGGCGAAAAAGGACCCGAAGGTAGAAATCTGATTTAATATCGTTCGAACGATGATTTCAATACAATACAATAATATTTTGATTGGATTAGACATATATTTTCCAATTTGAATAATACTCTTACTTGAAAAGGATGGATGTAGAGATCCATGTGTAAGCCAGAGAAAATGTTATGTCCCTTTACGTAAATAAAAAAACTAGTAAACATAACAATTGACATTTTAAATTGCTTGGAATTATTGCAGAGAATTCCGTAATGCTGGTACTTAAATAATGAGCAATGTATCCTGTAATTTTGAAAAACATTACAGAGACATGAAAACATTATATATCCTTCAAAGGGGCATTCTAGAGTACATACACGATCAAAGCAGACAAAATTGTAAACATGAGAGTCGGCTGAAAAGTAATGCCGCCTTATGGGAAATATCGCAAGTGTAAAACGCCCCACAGAGCTGCGCGTGCAGCCGTCGTGTAGATACATTTTTTCACTATATATATGCAAAGACTCGTTGAATTCCGTTTATTAGTATTTTGTGAGTATGCGAAATAGATGTCCATCGAGCAATCTACAGATGAGACCCAAGATTATAAGAACTACAATAATGCTAAAACACTTCAGTCTAAACGTAAAGGTAGGCTAACAGATTTAAGATCAAGAAAATCATACCAGCACCAATAAAATTTGATTACATCAGACATAATTAATTATCCGATGTCTTTTGAAGATGAAATCACTTGCGAAGATAAAACAAAGTGGATCGTGGCAATACGAGTGGAGCTGGAATTATTGAACAAGAATTCAACGTGGGAAATCGTTGATCACCCAAAAAAATGTAAAACTACCCACCAATAATGAAGGATCAACAAATAAATACAAAACACGTCTAGTGAGGTTATATTGACGCAGACTGAGCCGGTGATACTCAAGATCGTAAATCGTATTCTGAATACGGTGGAGTAATAATGAATAGCGTTATTGACGGTGGAAGCCGAATGCATAGCAATAATTGAAACTAGTGTGAACATGCCTTCAGATGGGTCTGCTGAAATTTAAACACGATAATTGTATTCAAATGCTAAATCTGTTAAATAGTTAAATTATATGACGTGTAAAGTACATTGATAGGGGACTCATGAATTCTTTCACATATCTCTACCAACAATCATTTCCATTTTAAAAATTTTGTTTATTTAGTGGAACCTAAACAAGGGAAAAGAATTTTAAAATGTCGATTCTTTAAATCTAAATTTTATTAAGTGCCACCATTCCAAAATCAATTTACTTCATACATACCTACTTTGAATTATGGTATTATAAAGTGAGCTCATGTTGTACACACATACACAAACACACACAATACTGAAGGAATAGCAATATCAGAATCAGAACTTTTACTAATACTTCACCAGGACCAAAGTAATTGTTTATTGGATGTACTACAGGTAACTCCATCAGCAGTATAAGACATCAACACATATAAAGCCATTGATACATATTTGACGAAAATTTGTATCTTTGAAGTGATAAGTAGAATACGATGAGGCTGATGACGTCATTCTAAATCCAATATGGTAGATCAAAAAATAATGAACTATTCTTCCACCTAATTTTAAGGTGTATGTATGTGCCGAGAACTGAATGATATGAAATAGACTAAATCAAGATGAGCACGTGTTGAGGACTGAATAGATTATTAGGGTTGCTTTACCTTCCATTCATTTATCGCGATTCTTTTGGGAACAAAATATGAAAAAATAACACAACAGAATTAAATACAAAACAAAAAGATACTATAACACAAAAATACTAAAAAAGCGAGTGAATGAAAATGAAGAGGCGAAGCGAGCGAGACTTGATGAACGTCGAGAACGGTTAAATGTAGAAATGCCTAAATAACGTGAAGCACGCTTGCAATCTATGTGTAATTATATTTCATGAATAAGAGCTGAAGAAACACCAGAAGCTCCAGATATTCGATTGCATCAGGATCGTCATCGTCTGCAAGCTCTCAATACTGATATGGCAACATCTGAAGAGGCAATTAATACATTCTGCTATCGTACTTGTGAAATCTGTACAAAATGATGCCATCCAAATCAGATTTACACAGTCCGATTCAATGATGTTGCATATCTATGTCATATCTATCACCTGAATTGTCATGTAATCAATTATGTTCACGATGCAAGGCCCACGTTACCTGTAAAAACCGTACAACATCGAAGCGATAGCAGAATTAGAAAGAATGAGATATTATCAACGTTGACTAAATGAAATGATGGTCTTCGAATAAAAAGAGGCGGGCGCGCGGGAGGCTAAAGAGTAAAAAATAAATCAATTAAATTTTTTTTAAACAATGATTTTCCTTTAAAACCAAAAAGTAAAAACTAATTGGTTTTCCGTGACTATAACCTGACCAGAATAATTTGCAACAGCTTTGTAAAAAGAAAATCATTGGGCGCTTATAACATATTACTTTGTTTAATAATTTTCATTTATTGTTACATTTTTACCTTTATTAATCCTCCTACACCTATGGAGCTGAGCTTTTATAGTCATATTTAATGAAAAATCAAAACGGTAGGGAGCCGAGTATGGAACCCTGCGGTATCCTACGGTTAGAGCAATTGAATAAAGAAGAAAGAGATCCTTGATATTTTCTTTTCTAAAAATCAATGTTTCTCGAATCTTGAGAAGATTTGAGAAAAAATTTTCAAAGCTTTAGTGAGTGTCCAGGGCTAGAAATACTGGGCAGTCATAGCCATGCTAAAGAGATAGCCTTTCTATCGAAATTGAAGCACTCCTGCATTTGTTAATTAAATTTTGAAACACTAAATAAGTGGAATTTTAGCAAGAGAAAAAATTTTTATGTTTGATTTTGGAAAACTAAGTTTCATCGAGTGATTTTTTTCCATTTTTCAGCTTAAAAAAAAATATTGAAGTCTCTCCAAGTCGCCGATGCAAAGTCGGAAAAGTGGGTTAAGAGTACCTGTACACTGTAATCATATCGTTACATTCTTCTATAGTATCATAAGACATTGTATACTGTATACCAGCTGATGCTATTGCTTAGATACCAAGTGCCAAGTACCAAGAAAAAATTAAAACTTTATGGATTTGTAGCAGTGTTGGGAGATCTTAAAAATTCTTCCCTATTGTGGGAAATCTGGGATATAAGTGGATCAAATGAAGGTAAAAGATATAATACAGCTTCACAACGATTGCACTTAGGTAGATATTTAAGTATCAAATTAATCGAAAATTCAACGAAAAGTCATATATTAATGTTGAGGACTCACTAAAATCGGAAGCCTCATAATAGCCTTTATAAAGTGTACATAAAAAGCACTACAGGACCCTAAGTGAAAACGTAACAAAAAACACAAATCCTTTCTACTCTCGAAAATGTCGTATTTAATTCCTCTGTTCTTCACCACAACCCCCTTCTATTCCATATCCATTATAATTTGCCTTGGCGTAATCTCTCACTCTGCTACTGATGTGTTGCATTTATTGAACAGTATAAAATCCATAAAAAATAATCCTTAAGCCAAAGTACCGAAATGGAAAATTCCTAAAATTAAAAATCCATAATAACAAAAAATTCTAAAATTAAAATTACCTAAAAGTCAATGAAATAAAAGTTTTTGAAATAAAGCACATAATCTCAATATTGCGTACGTTTTTAATCCAAAATAGTAATCCAGTGCTCTTTGGAGAGGCAACAGACTTCCATAGAACAATAGTACCTTTTTTAGCTGGGGATATGTACAATGAAGAAAATCAAAAGCGGAAATTAAACCAAAAACCAAAGAATTTTATTTCAGTTAAAAACTCTAGATCCCTGGCAAATCCCTTATTTCCTTAAGAAATTGTGTCGTGTATTTATCGGAGATTTTACTGATGAAATAAAGTGGATATAAGATTGTATCAGATCCTTTGCCCCCTTTCATCTTGAAAGTGAATTTATTTCGAGATCTTTTTGAATTTCTCTTAATTTCATTAAAAGCAACACAAAACTGGGCTTATAGAATCCTATGGATACTTACAACTTATCAAATAACAAAGTACAAGACCCTGTGGTACATACATACCTTAGTCAATCAGGTGATTGCCAACATTTATCAGAATTATCTTCCAAATATAGTCGTACAAAATAAAGCTTTTTGTGAACCCTTCTAAAAACTTCCAACAATTTTCCTAGTAGTTTTCAGATTTCATAGTTGTGTAGGCGTCATTCTACCCTCCATAAAAACAGTGAATACCTATTAATGCGGGCGTAGCACTGGAAGCTATTTGCAGGCTTTCTATAGTAGAAGAATATCGTCGATGGAAGGTGTAATTTGGGTTTATGGCAACTGTTTCCATAACGAAGAGAAGCAATAGTGATGGGATGGCAGAATGACGGGATAACGAAAGAATTGGATGGATGATATCTATCCTATAGGAATACCTTAAGCATTTTAGATTGAAGGTGGATTTCCATTGAAGTTGTATTCGCATTCATTCGAGCCCTTTGCGGCCATTGTCTCAGCTTTTTTTTACCGGCCTTTTAGCGGAAAATGGTTATTCCGTAAGCACGGCACGTGCCTAACGACACATCTGTACGATGCCCATGTTAAATGATATGGTACATTGGGCCAGGAAAGGTAAACTTTGGGTACTTACTGCATTTTACATAGGTTAGGTTAGAAAAGTAAACAACGAAAAGCCCTGGATCTTTGCGGAAAAACTGCAAAATGTAAAACTGGGAACATGCTCTAAGCATTCAATTAACCAGCTAAGTCCAGTACTAGGCTGAATGTCACGTTCAATTAAAAGGAAAAATTTTTTTTCTATATTAATTTTAAAGGGATTTATCTCTCTTTGTTACAGCCCTCATGGCGAGAGCTGCTGAGAGTAAGCTTCTGGTTGGGTATTAATTTAAAAGCAGCTGGAAGATAATTTTGCTGTGAAAGGAATCTTACGAAAAAAATTCGAGAAAAATAAGGGAAGATGGGATTTTGTAGAGAAACTGTGGGAGGCATTATCACAACATTCTTGGTTTAATTAGCGATACAGTGTTTAACTGAGTGAGCTAAAGCAACCTTTGGGGCAATATTAAGTAAACTAGAAACAGATCCTTTGTTCTGCTGTCGGCATAGAAATAGGTGATGCGGAAATGAGTTCTTCTACGGAAATTTATTGGAGCGTGAAAATCACTGAATTTTGAAGGGATACAAGTTTTGGAGGTTATAAAAACCTGTTCGAAATTATAAGTGCTGGATAAATAATGGAATGATGAGAGGAATTTCCTAAATGCTCCGGCCGAAGGGAACTAAACGTAAAAACCTTAATATTGCTTCTAATGGAATTTTGCAAACACTTGGAGATACATTAATAAATTTCTGCTTGATTCAATAATAACAGACTTGGCGTAGTCGCTTTTCCTCTCTACTTTTACGTATCTTACCCTAAAGCCAATGGTTAATGAAATGCAAACACGATTCGTCTGGGATATTCGTGTAAATACTGTGTCTGGTTTATGCCAAAAATCATATATACTAAAAGCAAGATTACAACACCAGTGCATAGTGGTATGCAGAAAAGATGACTACTTAGATTTTTAATTTTTCAGGCCTATTTAATTTTCACGCATGTTTATTTTTGAAATCTGGATTTTGACAAATGGATTTGATCGTAGAAAATATAGATTTTTATAATTTATCTTCGGGGATTAACTATATTTGTGATCAGCTAGGTAGATATTGGCGGCAGTAAGATCAATACCGTCCTCTTCGAGCAGCAACAATCGAGGTCGTGCTAGAAAAAAAGGTTTTGTAGGACGTCCTATGCGAACAAAGCAGAGACGATTAACCAAATTATCACCAGGCTGATGAGCCTTTAGCTCAAGTATTACCTGATACATCTTCTAATTCGAATACCGTGGTAAAAACTATAGGAGCAGGCAAAGTTTTGTTACTATTCGTAGGGGCGAAATTAACTAAGCACCAATATTTAGTAATTAAGAATTTTATAAACGCAAAGTTTTCTGAAAATGTTCCTCCATGCAAAGATTTTATTTCAAAAGAGAAAAAAACATTGTTATCCGGAGCCAAGTAGTATTTCAGTTAGCGAATCTCGTGCAGAAGTCGAGGTTTATTGAATCATATATCATCGCGTATATTAGCGTTGCAGGAGAGGGACGCTAGACTTATGCGCCTGGCGGGGCGTGGGATTGGCGTTCCTCTGGGGGAAGGGGGGATTGGAAGGGAGGGGCACTGACCTGCCATGCCGGACCTGCATCGCTCCTCTCTGGAGCCCAGCTTGGGGGCCCTAGGGGGGAGGGATGCGAGTCCGATTTCGCGGTGGACCCCTCTCGGGGGAGGAGGGAGGAGCGGGGGGCTGGCGCCCCTTTTAAAGTCTTGCGATGGTCTGGGGGGGGGGCTCGGAGAGCCCAAACAAAGGGCCGCTGCCCCGAAGTAACGTCTAACGACGGTTCCGGGATGGTGGCCAAGTGACAGGGAGGAGGGGTTTAGCCGGTAGACCCAGATCGTGGGGAGTCCGGCGCACGGGGGGCTAGTCCCCCTAGGGTGCGTAACGCATTCCCCCCGCCGCAAAAAAAAAAAATTAGAAACTGCTACGCAACTTGTACGGTATTATCCGTGGTACTACTTTCTTCGTTCCGTTCATAAAATATTAATACACGGTGCGGATGTGAGTGAGCATGCACTTTATCAATAGGTTTGCTTTCCGAGGAAGCAGTCAATAACAACCAGTTTTGCATGTTAAAATGCTATTCAAGTTTATTGGGTTGTTTTTGAACTTGAAAAAGTTGTCATTTATTTGGAATAGTTGACTCTGATTTTGATTTGGTTCGCCTTGTTTTCATATCTATAGATCACATCTATAGATGTGCTTGCTTTTGATTTGTTTGGCAGTGAAATTAATTTGGTTAGTCTTAATTTTGATCTGGTTGTAGCTGTTCTTGAAGCGGTTGCTTTTGAATTGTAAATGCTATATTTCCTATTGGTTTGAATTGATTTCGTGGCATTTTGACGGGAATTCGTCTTCGGCTTTAAGATTACTCAGTGGCCTTTAATTTGCAGATTAAAACTCAGAAAAGCTTTCGGATCCTGTCCGGACTTTTCTCTACGTATGAACGGTCACTGCCTTTGTAATGTGGTATGTGGTTTGTTTCCAATGAGAAATATTTCGAATTCGAAAAATTTCTTAATAAAATTGCGAAAACAAAACTAGTGTGTTGTTAAAAGTCTGCAGTATTGCTAACCTTCAATTTATCAATAATATCAATATTATTTATAAGTATTAGGACTTTTACTGGACTTGGAAAATTTTGTTTTATTTAAGTTCAAGTAAAATGAAGGATTGTTTCCTAACAAAAATACCTCTGTAAACAATCCAGATATTTTACTTAAATAAGAAAAGATGTAGTAATTTTCTTGGATTGATACAGCCTAAATTTCTTAGCTTATCATAACTTCTCTTAACCCCAAGTATTTATCATCTTTGGACTGATGGGAAAAGTTTGAAACGAAAACAAAAGCAAATTTGCATACCAGGCATTCATAATATTTTCAAGAACCGCAAATACCAATATAAAAGTCAATATCGAGAGAATATCTAATACCGATCTCAATAGACTTATCTACGTTCAGTTTTCTAAAGATTTTATATCTTCCCAAATTGATTCTGAGGGGGCGTATAAATATGACCCCATTTCCAATGAAATATAAGACTTTTCACAATAGCCTTTCAATTAAACTTCTTGAAATTACTTCAATGAAGTTATCTACAGAGACTTTTTAATAAAAAGCATCATCGTCGTAGTTTTTAAATGATGTGAGAGCTCTTTATAATGGAAATCATTCTTGAATCTTGAGAATATCATTTTACTGACGCCCTTTTCACTATTAAAATGAGTAATTGAAAATCTCCAAGATATCTCAAGGATTTAGTTTGTTTTCTTTTGAACGGTACATATTACTTTTATTTTATTTTTTATTCTAAGAAAAGTATTGCATTCAAATCTCTACTTTTACTTGTTTCTTTGTTGCTGAGCATAAAGAAGAAAGTTCTGTATTCATAAATGGTAGGTGTAAAACCTTTTTCTAGGAAACTTCTACGCGTATTTAAATTGGGAGAGAAGAAAAATTTCTTGAGATCAAATAATATTGAAGTTAGAAATATAAATAATACGTTTTGTTTAATTATAAATTAATGTTTGGTTGGCTTACTACGGGATCAAGTGACGTTTCGGCATAGAATCAATCAATTTTTTAATGTCTCCGTGTCTCTGTTGATTATTCTGCGTTTCCTAATTGCTTTTTTAAGTGTGCTCTATAAGATTAAGATCCGAAGATTGAGGTGGTGTGTTGAGAACTTTGGGCACATTATATAAAAGCCACATGTTGACATCCTAAGCTGTGTGTTTGGGACCATTGTCATATTGAAACATATAATTCGCATTCGTTTTCATTTTCTCTGCGCTGGGCGCTACATTGAGTGTAATTATATTTATAATAAATTGGTCCACTATCTGGTGTTTATCAACACCAAATACCGCTGCAGAAGCCAATAAGAATTATCCCCAGGCAAGAACCGAACCTCCTCCATGTTTGTGGCTTATTTTGCAAGAAATGATTTTTTTTTAAATATTTTTGGACATTTTTTGTAAGGTGGGGAAGAAGCCGGTGACCGAGCAGGCTAAAGCGCACGACTGCAGATTATCCAACACAGTATAATTCCACTTTGTGACGGCCCTTACACTCTCATCCAAATACGACATCTGAGAGCCGTCACACAATGGAGCTATGCTGCGCTGAGTAAGCTGTGCTATATTTTTGTATAAGCTACGTATAAATGGATCGGCATACAATTCCACTTTCTACTAAACTGTGTACCCCAACAAGAGTTTCGAAAATACGATAATTAAAACTACTCAAATATTCCAATATTTCCACTACTACGATTATAAAACACAACTTCCCGAAAATTTCATTCATAATTTTCTTATGTGTGCCTTTTTCCCTGCAACTCTATTGTAAGCAATACATTTACCAACCCCGTTGTTGTACATTGTAAAAAATGATTCCGGTATTAATAAACATATTAAAAATGTATAAATTTATAAATTATATATATGTTTACCACACATCTACGGAAGTTTTTCAACAAAAATCGCATTATATATAAATATATATTTTTTTTTAAGCTATTGCCTAAGCTCAGGGGACAACCATATGATGCACACAGCACAGGAAAGGGAGATTGGAAAATTTTAACCTGACAAATGTTGCAAGTGGGCCACAATTTTTGGCGTGAATTTTTACTGTGCAACATCTCAGAGGCTTCACAAGTACAATTCCGGTCAGTAGAATTGCCTTAACCAGTGGTACCCAGAAAAATCGCCGTGTTCTGTGCGAGATCGAACCCACACCAACAGGGAAGAAGCTCTGCGGACGTGCGCCTTAGCCCGCTCGTCCACTGGCGTGGGTATTTCACGCATTTTTACTGACGTTATGGAAAGGAACCTGTTGCCTCCTTTTACAGTGGTAAATTTCAACAAGTATTTCTTGCAGTGTATGTTTCTGCCGGAGAGTGTTGTTTAACTGTTTTCCATTTATATTTAACTGGATTTGAACGGATTTAACTGGAAAAATATAGTAAATTCAGCTGACTGATTTTTTTAGTTTAATTTCGATTTAATTTGACTGGAGTTTGTAAATTTTCTTCAAAACTCTTGAAAGAGTTATTTTGAAAATTTTATAATCATTGTAAATGATAAAAGCTTTAAAGCTAACTGAACTAACACACTGGCATTAGAAAATTGATGTTTCTTCTTTTGTGTTCCTTCTCTACTCTATGACTGATACATCTACTATTCTTTGCTTTCACGTCCATGACATCGGTCATCATTATTGTGTTGGTTTCATAATATCGATAATGAATTTAGTACTTTTCCTCTACTTGTACAAATGTAGAACAAAATGGAAAAATCTTTCTTTAAAACCTTCTGTGGAGAAAATCTATGCTGGGAGATAGCATCTTTTGCAATTCCTATTTTTGCACTATCTATCTATTTCAAATGCAGATGTTGAAAGGATCTTCAACAAACTAAATTTAGTAAAATTAAAACAAATGAATTGACTGGAATTGAAGTTTGTAAAGAGTATACTCTTAAACAAATGTTACATACACTATTGTTTATATTAAAAATTATAATTCTGAAGAATTTAATCACGCCTAAGAAGTTCTAGAAGGTATAGAAATGTAAACGAAAGTTGTAAATGCTACTCATGTAATTGTGAATCCTTCCTCGTAGATTTAATGCAATAAAAATAGTTTTTTTGTCAATTGCTCTGTGCAACAAATCGTTGCTATCAAGGTATGATGCGGTCGGTAATAAACGAGTAAGCTGAGCTGACGTATTTCATTTCGTTTT
>QYTT01082119.1:5823-21770 GCA_006980735.1 Dasypogon diadema
TTTATAATGGCAACAATGATCCGCATCAGTTCGGGGTTGTGTTCATTACTTTGGGGTTGTGTTCATTACTTGGGGTTGCGTTCCCGGGTAACTTTGGTGTTTGCCACCAATAAGCATGTAATACATGGATTTATTGGAACTTTCGTTTCATTATCTATATAGTTATAGTATATATATAGCTATATACAATAGTTATAGCTATATTCATTATCTGCATGGTAAAATACTTTGCAAGTCTCTTTTTATTGCTTCCTTGCCAGGATTAGGCCTACAGGGAACATCTTTGAAAAAAAAAACGCGCTTTGAAGCTTAAGGTGCAAATTGAGGGAATATATAAAAACGTTATGTCACTCATATACCTTCAATTTGTGCAATTGCACAGCGGTCTCCTAGTTACAGTGAAAATAAGAAAAATACATGAATTTCTTTGTCAGTGAGTGTTACCCTTAATAGGTTGATTAAACCAACAATTACTACTGAAATCAAAAGAAGTGATATTTATTATACCTCTCAATCTCTCATAAGCAACTGCTGAGCATCAAAATATTCGCCTAAGCTATTTGCTTAGCAGTTTTTCAAAATTGTATCTGGATTTTTGGAAAATATAAAAAACAGAATTACCTATGTGCACAACATGATTTACTCAAGTGTTCCAAGGCTGACTGCAAAGACTGAATTTCCCTTTGTTCCTGCTGGCAATAGGAGTAACGGAGGAGTTATTATGCGTCCTGTTGAGCCAAATACAAAAAACTAGGAATGCTTTCTCTTTACTATCAAAATGTAAGGAGAATAGGAACTAAAACTGAAGATATCTTACAATTCTCATTTTAAAGCTGTTTTGATGTCATTGCTTTGACGGAGATCTGGGTGCATCATGGATTTTAAGATGCAGAATTTTTTGATCACTCCTAACAAATTTTTCGTAGAGACACATACGTTCACTTCGATTCACGAGGTGGCAGAGTGCTGATAACGTCCAAAACCTACTTAAATTGCGCTCTTTTAGTGCTTCCCACTTTTTCAGCTAAACTTAACGTACAGCTTGTTGCTCTTAGGATCTGTTTTTCATGACAAAACTTTTGTCTCCTTTATGGCTATATTTCACCTAATTCGCTTAACTGTTTTGACGATAACGGTCAGAATCTTTTTAACATCTTAATACTACCCTTGAATTATATCTTTGATATGATGAGCTCGCTATGTTGATGAAGTTATTCTCCTTAGTGACTTTAATTTACCCAACGTTCAATGGCTATATAGTGATGATGACGGTGACTACCTTCCCAATGGCAGCCTCTCAACCAGGGAATTTCAATTCCGCGACGCACTTACTTCCTTGGACTTGCACCAAGTGACAAATTTAGCAGCCTTATCTTGAGTGTCACAGGATAGTCATCTTGGCGCTATCATTATTGTGCTTTCCATTGATGACATCGCGCATTTTTAGAGGTATTCCAATGTTTTAATTCATGCCGCCGATATGAAGATCTTTTCCTTTACCAATGGTGTCACTGACTGTGCTTCTCCGCAAGAGGACTTCTTTTTATTTATTCTTGGTGTGAGCACAACAACTTAGAGTTCAACATAAATAAATGTGAGGTTATGTCGTTCTTTTGGAAGCGTGATGCTATCAATTATGATTACACACCTTGGCGTGAAGCTTAATTCAAAGCTTGACTTTGTTTCCCATATTAATTATGCTATTTCTAGAGCTAATTCCTTCCTTGGATTCATTAAACGCTGGTCCCAGAAGTTCTTCGATCTTTCATTAGACCACTGCTTAAACATGCATCTCAGGTATGGAGCCATTTTATGTTGTTCACATTGGCCACATCGAGTCCGTTAAGCGCAAATTCATTAGATTTGCGCTTAGAAATCTCCCTTAGGAACGACTCTATGATTATTCCACCTTATCACGAACGTCTTAATCTTATTGACCTGATTTTTATTGGAAAAGTAACGCAAAGTTGCCGATGTAGTTTTCATCTATCAGCTCTTGAGGGCCAACTTTGACTCTTTGGAGCTCCAGGGCAGGGTGTCCTTTAGGGATAATAGCCGACTGAATGTTAACATTAATAAGCTTTTATTGTCCTCTTGTTGGTTTGTTTTTACTAACTTGTTGCATATCTTGCATGCTGGTGTGGGAGTCTAATCTCAACATATTTCTGTGGAAATGTGTGAACGCTTAATGAGATAAGTAAATGGTTCTCGAATCTCCGCTGTGAAGTGCGCCGGAAGGACGGAAACTCAATATTTACATAACAATGTCAATATTATGGTGCCAGAAGGCCAAAAAAATTGTGGTTCAAGGAAACTAAGATTAACTTCAAAAGCTGAATCACCGGTGCTAAGTGTGCAACACTTTTCCATACAATTTTTAAGAAAACGGCTTATGGGATTTCAGCGGAGAATTTCTAAGGGGCACATCTGGATATAATTAAAAGATTTGCGAATTCATACCTAACCGCTTGAGGCAAGTTCATGCTGAAAGTGTTTGAATTCCCCACTTCCTTCAAAGTAGACTGAAAGGGGATTGCGAAACCGAACGGATCAACTGTTATCCCATATGCAACCGTCTACTACTTTGAAAAATAAAAGACTGAACAAGGCTGTGGAGCCGATGTTACAAGGCAGCAGCATGAACCAACGATGTTCCAGTCGTAAGTGTACGCCATGCAGTTAAAATCAAGAAACTTAGTATTGAAACAAAAGTGTACAAAGCTCCTTAACTAATTAGGGCAATACCACGATATCAACTTGTATTGGTTCCATAACATCAGGGAATCAAAATCAATGAAATGGCTGGTTCCCTAGCATGTGAGAGTCCTAGTATATGTTGTTACTTAACTGGACTCCGTTCGTGGTTTGGTCCGGTGTCATGTTAGAGAACAAATACAGCTGAGAAGACTGGATTAAAATGCAAGATAAAATTCCAGGACTGAAGCACTGCAAACTCTTTATAACCCCCAATTGCAAACTAGACAAAGGCGAATTGGAGGTCATTTCTAGATTCTCAAATTTCGAGAATATATTTTCTTAATTTTTGCAAACATTTTATGATATTGGCTGAATTCGGGTGCTACCCTATGATAAACAATGTGCAGGTTAGGCAGAAAAGGCGGGAAGAATGACCTCATCCACTGATACCCAAATAAATTAAAAATTACATATTCCCCTTTTTGGATTTAAATTAAGCTTGCAGAGCGGAAAATTTGCAGTTGCCACAGATCTGAGCCCTTAACATTTAAGGGATAGCATTTGAGGTTAGCAAACTGTAAACTGTTTTTTTTTTTCAATTTTTAAGCTAAAAACAAAATGAACCATATTTTCGAATATTTGTCAAAAACTTTTAAAGTCGGAAAATTCTAAATATTAAGTGGAGTCACCTAATTTTCTTTTTTGGGAACAAATGACCCATGTTCTGCGTTCCTTGAGGGGTCGGGGCTTTTTCCGGGTACCATACCATCGTACTAATTATCGCATGCACGGACCCTTTCCGTCAATGTCGCGTCTCTTTAACTCTTACTACGACTGCATTGATTTTCATTTTCCGAGGAATCAGCTTGTGGATCGGCTTCGTTGAGGTTTATCTGAGTAGTTCTTTTTGTACGTTACTGATCAGATTTTTGATGAATACAAATAAATAAATGATCGCAGAATTATGAATTAGCTTTACAGAGGCTATATTATTATATTGTAATACTGTTTGTAGTAATCAGACTTTGATGAATACGCAATAAAAAAATAAATGTATGATCCTAGTGACGCATCGTACTCCACAGATCAGTAGGTGCGATATAACTAATTATAAAGGAATTCATTCCTGTTTCTTTTCTGAACCTTTTACTTAGCTCTTGTTTACAACTACCTCTATGGTATTATCGCTCTGATCATAAGATCATGTGAGGTTTTTGGGAAAAAAGTTGAAAGGGACAAAAAGGGTTATGACCTTAACCTTGACCCAAGGCTAAACTTAAGGGTCCAAAAAGGGGCACTTAATTACTCTCGAACATTATCTGAAAACTTCCCCTTTAAAACCTCATCCATTGAAGTTATTCCACCTACCTGGAAAGGATGAGGTTTTATAGGAAAGGTTTTGTTTGTGTACTCTGTATATAAATATCATAAGTTCCAGTATTCGTTTATAACGCCCAAAAATATCTATAAAACAGGCGAATAGACTATATATCCATTAATGGAAAATAAATGCAGATTTGCTGGTCAACTGCGAATATATAAAAATAACTAGCCGCTGACAACTCACTACATAAATATTTCTTTTCTTTTACATCTTCTACATCTCGGATATTACATAATTTGTCTTGACCAATTATAACTTCTTTTCTTGTTCTTTCTTCAAAATGGCACTTGAAAATTTCATTAAATACTACCATCGGCCAAGGCTCAGCGATACCTCGTCCAAGAGCTGTAGACTGCGAAGTGTTTATTGCTTGCAGTACAGTGATAATGTAAGGCAAGACGAGACTTCGCTAAGCAAAGAGTTGGAAAAAATGTTCACTGTGTGCCTTAGGAGCTGAACAATCTTTCTGTTATTACGTACTACATTTAATTTTCTTTCCCATAAGGAGCCCAGCCTAGGAAAAACTATAACCATGTAAAAAATGGAAATGTAATATGGTACATTCTTCTAGATTTTAAAAGCAAGAAAACACAATTCCTGTAGATTTTAAAAATGCATTTGGGGAAAGTACTCAAGTACAATAAAAATAAGTTCATTCCAAATAAAGATCATGTGAAATCGTTTATCTCTTTTAATAAACTTTAATTTACTTTTGGTCTACTATTTCTAACATAAGAGCAGAAATAATGAAATTATATAAAAAAGTCCCAAGTAACCCTTTACGTTTTCCCTTACCTTTTCCTTTACCTCTTCAGACTTAATTATATAAAAAAGAACTCGAATTCGGTTATTACTGAAAAACCAAAATGAATGAATGCATTGTTCAACAAACTTACTAAGCTGGGGCGGGTTCATGTAGCTCGAAAACGATGTTCGAACGATCGAGTTACTATATAAATTCCATAACAATTCGATCGTTCGGCGATCGTTTTCGAACTACATGAATCGGCCCCTGTTCTTAAAAGTTCGATGATACACATCTTACGATTGCATTTTACGTAAACTAACTCAATCGATTTACAAACTTATTTTTACCTGCTCCTTGTACAAATTTGTTTCTTTTTCAGTGATGTGATTAAAAAGATGTTGAAAATATGAAAAATATAGAACTATAGAAATTGAAATGGATATATTTGCTAGATGTTTTAGAATGTGCACTTTATTATATTATTATCTGCTATAAAAGTGTTGTATTGCTTTCTTTGAAAACAAGATCTGATTATTTCATAAACGTAAGCTTACAATATTGGGTCTGAAAAAGATATGTGCCGTATAAATTGCTGAATTATTACTACTGTAATTGAATTTATTAATTAGCTTATTTGCTTCAAAATTCAGAAGAAAAGTTTAAGATCCAAGAACAGAGAACCCGTGGTTTGGTTTGTGAGTCTGTCACGCTGCCCCCTAGTACAAATTCTTTAGTATATAAACTACCTGGGAAATTTCAAGACGCTTTTCCTCGAAAATGGCCGGACTGTGCGCCCTAAGACTTTTATCTGTTAATACGATAACGGTACACTACCACCATGCAAAATCTGAACCTAATCTGAAATTCCCAGAGGGTTAGGTCCCCTTGTCAGTACATAAATAAGTAAAACGAAAATTCTCATCAACGATACTTTTCAAATCTTAAATACTAAGCCACAAAAACAAATTATTCATAACGAATTAATAAATTGCACCAAAAAGATTTTCTCCAGAAATATATCACATAAAATTGTACTTACTTCTAAATCAGGACCTGGGAAGGATGAATTCTGTATTTTCTCCAATTCTTCCTTATATTTTCTGCAAATTATAAAGAACATTGAATGAAAATCTTTATATATTTAATGTGAAAAATCATACTTATTAAGTTCTTCAGCCTTCTTTCGCTTTTCTATATCTCTATCCAGCCTCTTTTTCCAACAGTCGTCCCTCTGTGCAATAATATCCAGACAATGTTGAAGGGTGGTGATAACCCCAGCAGTTGTAGCGCGGAATGTAATTGATTCACCTTTGAAATCAATCGCCTTCAAACCGTCGCCCAAATCTAATGGTTTACCATGATTTTTATTAATATCTGCACAGGCATCAAAATACCTGGAATAAAAATTGCTACCAAATCCAGAACTAACTGAGAACTATAAAACAAACCTTTGTAGTGTTTCAATTTGCCCATATAAAATATCTTTGAACGTTTCAAGCTCATTTACTTTTTCTCTTAAATTGCGACTTGTTCTTTTCAAACTACTACCACTAGCTGTTGAGAGTGTATTCGACTGCAAAGAGACGGAACTTCCATGCCTTTTAAGAGATGTGCTTTCCAGACTTGAACCATCTGACTGAATTGATATATATCTCGTCGGTAATTATAATAATGCATATATTTCGTAGTTTGATACCTTGTAAGACTGGAGAACATCTACCCAATGAGTTTTGTCTTCGGGAGTTTCTGCTCTTAAATACCAAACGCAATTGTTAACTGCAACATCAAAGCGGCACTCGTCAAATTCATGGCTCTGAAATTATATCGAAATTTAAATCCCATGAAATTAAATTAAGGTATTTTTTATAAAATTTATTTATTTATTTATTTTTATGCACAGGGAGTATGCTATGTAAAAAACGGTTGGGACTGACGCTTTACACCGTACTTTGCGTACAAACTTCAGCAGAGTTTCGTACAGATCTACCTACGTAACTTAACTTCACTCGAATTAGAGATAACTTTGTAACAGACGGAACTGTTCAGAAGAAACGTTCCGGAAGACCACCATTATCGACGAGCCACAAGGAAAGATTGATAGAGTGAATCATCGAATTTTGATTCATGAGTTATTCGCCCAATTTTATTTTACTAATTCAGCCCGTAGATTGTTTTTTTTCCTTTCTTTTTACGGTGTAGCTAAAGCTCAAGGGATACCCTATAATGTTATAGCACAGCCTTTAGAAACGGAAAATAGGAAAGGAAGAAAAGGAATTAGGATGTTGAGTGAAGGTGTCAATGGCCCAGATGCAGCTGAGCTGAAGGAAAACAGACGATGGCAATCTGTTCCACATTCGTAAAGTTCTGCTCAGGAAGGATTCACGAAATTTCGCTGTTCTGTTAATTCTTGTCTCGAGGACGAACGGGTGAAGACGGCTCCATGCGCGGGTATCATGCGTAGGGATTGATCTACAAGGAATCAGATTAGAAATGTCTTTCGAACAATAGCGATAGAAGGGCGTAAGGCATGCAAAATTGCGGCTGTGCAGAGAATCAATTTTAGAAGTTATCGTCTCGTTGCCAATGAGTTTAAAAGCCTTCTTTCGGCTTTGTTCAACGCGGATAATACGGTACTCCCTACCACCGCCCAAATATACGAATTATAATCGAGTCTAAGTCTGATGTGAGCCTTGTAAATGAGTGCTGGGTCAAATGGGGAAAATATTTCTTGCATCGCTGCACAAATCCCAGACACTTCATTGCATTCTTTACAGCAGAAAAGATGTGATCCGTCCAACTAAGATTGTTGGATACCTGAACTCCTAGGATGTTCAAGTTAGGAGATTTTGATCAGGGACGTGAATTTTAACTAAACTGGTTTCAGTGGTTTCAGTTCGGTTTCTGATACGAGAATTGTTTCTTTGTACATATAAATGAAACTGCATGGAATTTTTTGTAGCAAAACTGGCGCAGAAACAAAATTGGATGGAATCCAAATCCCTCATTTTCAAGTTATACACCCAATAAAAATATCATATAGAGATACCGTTAGGAATTTTGAAATAAATTTCAACAAAATCTGGCTACCGGCTACTTTTACCCCAAGAGAACAGTTAGTGTTGATTATTACATACAGCTGTGAAATTCTTTGCAGATTGGACTTCAAAAAGAAAACTGGTGGGTGCCATTTAACTCCCTTATTCGCTACGTTTCTAACTTTAGACGCTGTGACCACATTCTCTTTAAAAAAAAACTAAAAGCTTTGAAAATTTCCTAGGCGCAGCGATGCCTCGCCCAAGAGCTGTAGACTGTGAAGTGTTTATTGCTTGCAATATATAGTGAGGAAGATGGATGATACCTTCGGAGCTGACGTCTCTCTGTTACTACTTTTATACAAAAGAAATCCAGAATTTATTTCATTGCCTTGGATGCTAATTAAAAAATATTCGGAGAAGAGTAATTAGATGATGAGCTTATATTAATGGGTTGAACTGGACAAAAGCGGGGTTTCAGGATGGTTGTATTCTTCTTGGGATATTCTTAAAAAGTAATTGTGCCAAATTATATAGAAAAAAAGCAATCAGTAGATGGAACTAAAATCACACAAAATGCTTTGCGGCGACAAAGCAAATGTTATAAATTTTCACCTAACCATTCAAAGGTTAAATAAAATTTTGATGTATTCATTTATTTCTAATATTTTCTGATGCTCTACATTGTAAATATCACAAAAATATTTGTTATTAATGGTGTACTCAATGTGGTAAACTTGCATCTTGCATCTTGGGCTTCAGCATGATCGCAAGTATGAATTAGTAATAAAATTGCTTAGTTTAGAATAACCACAGACTGATGGAAAGCAAACTATAGAGAAATTCCTATCTTTCTTCAAAACTAAAGTATCAAACGTGACCAATCTGCACTGATAAGGCTATGACTAAACCGCAAATCGTCAGCCCTGAAATTATACAAAATCAATATTGCAAACGCTAGCAGTCAAGGTATGTTCTCTGTGGCATCATCGTATGCAAAGTACAGGCGAGTTAATTGGACTGAACCTTTGACACGCATTTAATTACCATAAAAAACAGAATATTTGTCGCTTAAATTGACTCTGACTAGACAAGTTTTCTCTTGAGTTGTTTTTGTGGAATGGCAAAGTACCGTATAATTTATGTCATGCTACCAGCTTACCTTAATGGTAGCTTTATGTAGGCTTATTGCTCCTCTGCAACCAAAATCACTTTCACTCTCGCTCTTATAGTAGGATAAGGTGCCATCCTTGAGGACTATATACCTCGGCTGCCATCCATGGATGTAATTTGTCCACTTGCTCAGGTATCCCCTTAGCTCTGGAGTGTTGTCGTTCAGCTCTGTTTCGGATTCATCACTATTAGAAAAGTTCGGCGAAACATTTTCTTCAGCCATTTTTCTAGCTTTTCCTCCCAGCCTGAACGGGAATCTATTTAAAAGCAAATTTCATACCATGAAGTAATGTAAACACCAGAGAAAATCTCATCTGACCCGAACTTGACGGCAATCAGCTTTGTTTACACTCGATTAAAACTTTAGCAAATGCTAATCGCCGACCACATAATTTGCGAACAGTGTTGCTACAGGCTCTGATAACGATTCCGGCGACAATATTGATGAAAGAACTGTTATTAATTGCCTAAGGCAAAGGTTAATTAAAATGAATTTCAGCAACCCAACAGTCACAGTACTACTTCTCGCTCGACTATACTTCGATTCTTCTTCTTTCTTCGACTTCGCCTTACACGTCTGTCA
This sequence comes from Dasypogon diadema, assembly GCA_006980735.1. Classification (NCBI taxonomy): domain Eukaryota; kingdom Metazoa; phylum Arthropoda; class Insecta; order Diptera; family Asilidae; genus Dasypogon; species Dasypogon diadema. The sequence goes on from QYTT01082119.1 coordinate 15,441, forward strand.
AGTTGCAGTAACGCCAACTTCAAAATTCACAACTTTTATTAGGAGTTTGGGTTATGTCTTCGCTTTGGTGTATTTCCGCGATGGAGGCCACAATTTACAACCGCGTTTTAAATTCAAAAGAAACTGATGAATGTTTTTTATTTAAATTTTCTTTAGATATTAATGTGATAAATGCGAATACCTGAGTAGTTTATCGGGAATTGGTTATGTGTGTATCTTTTGGGTATGCAAGTAGATATCAAACTATCGTTATTTTAAATTGGTGATTAGAAAGGGCTGATTTGTCAAAGGAAGTTCCGAATTGTTTTCTCTGCAGGCTCAAATATATAGTCAGGAAAGACATCAGGGTCTGTAGGCCAAAGACTCATTCTTTTAAAAAACCATTGCACGCGTTTTGAACTGTCTAGGCTTTTTCGTATGCTTCGTTAAAAATATATCTGATTTGTAAAGATGTAACGACACAACTGGGATGAAATTTAAACTACTTTAAATTTTCTTCACTAAAATTGGCTTTTAATGGTCCATAAACCCTTATGCGAAGTGGTTGCATCCTGTGAGTACAGTGTGGGGGCAGACATAAAATTTCTATGCTATTATCTTTTGCAAAATTCAAAGGTTCTAATCGCTTGTGACTTGCATTTTGGTGGAAAAAAGGGCTTTATCTTCAAAGCCTGTCCTTGAATAACCTTAACACTAGATTTACGGGACCCGTCAATTTTACGGCTAATCTCTCTTTCAATTGTACTATTCAGCGTATTATTTCTATCTCTCTTTTAAGTAGCTCCGTGCTTCTAGTGTTAAGAGTGTTTTTTTACCATTTCAAAAGCATATCTGTAATTATCCATCCTGATTCCTGTCCTATTCCCAGCGTGCCAGGAGACACTTTGTTCACAAGTTCATTTTTTATGTTTTTCCCGTGAGATATCATAAATGGAGCGAAGGATACAAAAACCAGAATACAATTTACATTAGAAATGGAAAAAAAATAGGAAACTTGACTTTTTAGATTTAACGATTAGTCACGGGGACAATAATAATAGCAAAATATACTTCAGTTCTCCTTGTCAGCCATAAACCTTTTCAAACAATTATTACTTGGGCGTAGGTAGTACCTCAAGGTAGAAAATATACTCTCTGACAGCGTGCCTATTAGCTGTGGTGTCCCCCAAGCTTCTATGCTAGGTTCACTTCTTTTCAGCCTTTATATTAATGACCTTCCAACTGTTATTAAGGATTCATTCATTCATCTTTATGCTGATTATGTTCAGTTGTTGTCGATTATGGCTTATTTCCAGTTTATTGACCTTACATGCAAGAAAAAAATTAGTTGAAAATCTCATAATTCGCCATTTCACATATGGGTGTACAGTTTTCCCAGTTCTTGACTCAATATGTCGTAGAAAGCTCATGATTGCTTTTAATCATGTTACACGCTTTGTATTGAAATTGCCGCGCAACTGTCGCTCAATATGCGGCTTTCCTACCTGGCCAACCCATAGAAATATACTTATCCCAGCGTAGGTTGAAATTCCCTCATGGAATTATTATCAGTCAACAACCCACATACTTCTTTGAGGAATTGACTTTTTTGCAATCGTTTCGCCACTTTAATTTGTTGATTCCTTGATGTAGATCTCAGTATGGTGAGCGCTCTTATTTTGTCCAGAGTATCCGCAAGTGGGAATCTTTACCCTCAGAGGTTCAGCGAACGGAATCCAACAGACTATTTTATAAATTGGTTAAGACTCTAAACCTTCCCCAGATAGTTATGTATTCTATTAACATTATATTTACCTTTTTTTTCTTATTATTATTTTTATTTCTTCTTTAGCATAGAACATTAGTTGTATTAAATCTGGTAGTTTAGTTTTTCCTTTTTATTTTTCTCTATCTTTACATTTATAAAACATAATTTCCCGAAGCGCTTTGTACGTTTAAGATTAAGAATGACAAAATTGAATTTAAAAGAACACCTATCCCGAAACTACTAAGCCCAAAATTCTGAAAAAAATACTGAAAATAGTTCTTTACTTATAGATTACAGGAAAACCTACAAAAAGTCAATAGTCTTAAAATAGCATGGTAAATCTCTCAATATTTTGTGTAACAAATCAGAAAATTAAATATCAGAATACTTTCTATCCTTGGTCTTTTTTTGTTTTGAATTGGGGTGGGACCGCGTAGATCTCTTGAACTTAGGCCACTATTAGGCCCATTGTTCCTCCACCCGAGGAGTTAAGAAGGCGGAACAGATGTTCTCAGCAATTCAACCACCCGGTCGACTTTGTAAAAGCCAGTATACACTCCCACCCCCTTTTGCCTGCCTGATGCAGTTCGTCAAGGAAGTAGTGTCCCAGGTGTCACAAGAAGTGTGTCATCCTTGGTCTTAGTCCACGCACTCAAGAATATACGACAAGACAAAATTCCAAAATTCAACAATAGATAATATATTCAGCAATTTTCCTCTACAATCCGATACCATACATACTTTTTTAGTTACCGCAAACAAATTTGGGTCAGTTTTAAAAAAACATGGCAGATAACATATTCATCGTACTGAACCCTCTCCACGCGAGTTCAACTCGTACTTGTCCGGTTTTTTTTATGTAAATTGAGTCATAACAAATAGAGTATTTTACTTTCTCAGCAAATAAAAAAGGTTTACTGAAATTTTTGTATTCTCACAGGAAATAATTCCAGTTTTCATATCCGTATATTCATATATACTCCGCGTTTTTACAGTCAATTTCGTTTTTATGCGTTCAAAGCAATTACATACTAACATTTCATATTAACGTAAAAAACTAACTTGTTTCTAAAAGCTTCCCAAGTTTCTTTAGCATGTTGGTTTGAACAGAATCGCAGACTCACAGTTGTACATGTAGACTCCATTTTACCATGAATTCAATGGCCTTCAACGCTACCATATAATAGCAAAAGACAAACGTAAGATTTAATAAAATTGTGATCAAATCAAAATTTTATTTGTAGAACTATTTGATAATTAGCATTACACTCATGTGTTAAACACATACAATTTTCTACTTCAGTCTAAAACTAGTTCCCCCATAGCGGAAGTTGATGTATAATTACATAAATATTTACGTATTAGTAACAGTTTTCAATAAATTACAACAATATTTTATAAACAATAAAAAATAAATAAAGGGGAAGCAATAACAATTACCTTCTAAATTTATTACAAAGCTACTGAGCTCTTTACACAGCGACTGTATTTACAAAAATGACTAAAAAAAATCCTCAACACTCGATCTGAATACGCCAATGTGGGTATTACAAATATGGCCACTTTTACATGGGCAATATTCCGCCTGGAATGTTACCACGTGTACTATCACTATCCTTTATTATGTTAGAATATATTTCACTATCTATCACATCTGAGATCTTGTCTTCCTCAAAGTCGTCTTCGCTAAAAATTTTCGTAACTAGTTGTATTACACATTTAACTCATTCAAACTCATTTACCTATATTTGTGTTTTTCTGGACTTTTAAATATACTTTTTGGACAATCTTTGTAATAAGGAAAACATTCGCCGGGACCAAATTTTCCTTCTCCTATCCTTTGAGCTTTAACATAATCAGGAATATGCTCAGCGTATGGTGATTTTGTGGCACTGGAATTATTTAATAATGTCATTAATACAAATCATAGTAGGTTTCTAAGAGGTCGTCTGAAGGGAGAGAAAGCCAAAGAAGCTATTTCTAGTAAGATAAGGTAATAGTGGATCAAAGTAGATCAACCAAACAATTATCAACCAAATCCTTAGAACTATAGCCGATAAAATATTCACATATTCATGTTCTGAAGATGCACTACCAGGGAGTAGGCGATATTTGGAAAGCTCCATAAATGGCTTATTGAATGCGCCCTAATGAGGAATACTGAGAGTTATATTTTTTGGACCCCTGAACTGCCTAGAAAGTCCTTAAAACGATTTTATAGTATTCGAATTTTTTTCAAGGCTGCCTGCATCGAGAGTTTTAGAAATTCGTTCACCACATCGTATACCCAACATGTGGTTTCGTAGATATAAAAGATGATCTTCATCAGACAGTACACATTCCAACACGTAAATATAGTGCAATAAATGCATATAGATGGCAGGGTAATGGCAGGCAGATGGATTTCAAAGGCTCTGGTCTACAATTATTACTTCATAAATTCGTTTTTTATAGACACAAAAGCCTTATAAATGTAGTAGAGAAGGATATTGCATTATAAGCCTACAACAAAGTGATTGAAGAACGAGGCCTAATATAATGTAATTATCGTTCGAAGATATCAAAGTATATTTCTGTCTTCTAGTCCTTTTTCATTCCTTTGCTAAGGTCTCGTCTGAGCTGGTTTGCATCGGACTCCTTGTCTCGACTTTACTTTTTATTTCTTGTAGCCTATGATAGTCCTCCTCCTACTCGCCAAGGCTAGGCAGTCACATACAACGTGCTCTACCGTTCCAGTATCCTTCAGGCACAGTTTGTATCACCGTCTTGGATCCCAATGCTTTTGAGGCAATATGCAAAGTCTACTTATCCAAAAGTCAGAGAAATCAATCATTTGAATGTTCTTTGCTCCACGCGTAGAGGTTTTCTTCGAGTCGGTTGGCTCAACAGCCTAACTAATTTCTGTCTTAGCCAGTTGGCAGGTTGTCATTTCCTATCGATTTTGGTGTTCTTTTATGACTCATTTCCCGATTAGGTCCTTCACAATACCACTTTCAATTTCGGAATATGGTTCCGGGCTTTGGAACTCTATAGCATCGCCTGTTTTGCTAAGACTTCAGCTCTTTCGTTCACTAGGTATCCTCTAAATCAACAATTTCTTATATCTGTTTTTGTACTGCCCTTAAGTGATCCACGAACCAGAGTCAGAACTTCTGACCACTTCTCCCACGACCCACGTATGTGAGCGAGCGGACTAAGGCGCATGTCTGCAGCTATTCTCCTCTGCGGATGTAAGTTCGATTTTTGTAAAGGGAGCGGTACATACGTTCAAATACAAAGGGTGGAGAGTTATCGCCATGCGGGCCCATTCTCCTTATATTTCTCATTCACAAAACTACATGGAAAACAGACAAATAAATCATCTTATGATCCAAAATTATGAGGGTGAAATCTTGTAAGGGAACTGGTTCATAATTCGTAAATAAATTATCTTCGTCTTGTTATAACAAATTGTGACGTCAAAAAATAAGCTTAGCTATTATAAAAGTTTGCAGAAAGACAAGAAAATCTGCCCAGATTCGATTGCTTTGATTTGTCAACCAACGTCAAAATAGAATTAAGTCAACTCAATAGTTGACTTCGTCGCAAAGCAATCCTTTGATTTAATTGTTATACAAAATGGTAATCTCGATAGCATAGATTTGAAATCGAACAGGGTTGGCTTGATATCACGTCATTTATTGTTATTAAAAGACGAAGATAAAGACCTGAATTCGGAAAGGCCCTTAAAAAAATCTTGAGCTAATAACAATCCTCATAAATTTCTAAAAACGGGTTGCCCAACCCTTCGGAATATCGTACATGATCCTAAATCAAAATCAACCTTTTCAAAAACTGGACAACTTCCCCAAGTCCAAATAGAACCGAAGTTTATTTGATTTGCTTTGAATTAGAAAAAGTTATCAATTTTTTGAAAATGTTGAGGTTGGTATTGTTTTATTTGCTCTTGTTTTTAAAAATAATGGTCTTGATTTTGATTTGATTTGTTGCGTTTGCAGCGTACATTATTATTTTTTTTTGTAAGGTGTTGCCTAAGCTCAGGGGACCGCCCTATGATGCACACAGCACAGCACAGTTTAGGCGGAAGGAAATTAGAGAAGCGGATATTGGGAAACTTTTAACCTGACAAATGTTGCAAGTGAGCCACATTTTTTGGCATGAAATTTTTACCGTGCAACATCCCAGTGGTTTCGCAAGTACAATTCTTGTCAGTAGAATTGCCTCAACCACTGGTACCCAGAAAAATCGCCGTGTCCTGTGCGGGATTTGAACTCACGCAGACAGGGAAGAAACTCTGTGGACGTGCGCCTCAGCCCACTCGACCACCGGCGTGCTATATAAAATTATGAACTAATGTAAGAAGAGACGAGGATCAAAAAATAGATATGACCAAAAATCCACATTTTTCAAATTTGACCTTGAATAACTTTTCAAGCACCCAACCAATCGGAACAAGTAAGGTATCGTTGGAAATCCACAGATGTCCTCTAACGAATCCTTGACCGTTATCCTATGATGTCCTTATGAGGAATTATGGGGAGGGTGCCTCCGAGCAAACGTTGATTAGAAAACTTCAACGAATC